>JANBVN010000026.1:101203-241911 GCA_030052785.1 Coniochaeta hoffmannii
GCTGACGTCACTGACGTCAGCGGGCCCCGGCAAGACCGCGGAGGTTCAGAACGGCTAGATAGTAAATTGAGCTTCTTCTACTCATATTCCAAGTAGCCTCCCACGCGTGAATGCCCTCACTCTCGATAGTCCAAAGTAGCGCTATCCCCTGTCCGATTCTACCATCTCCCAGATGCAAGCCGTACCCCTTTTCCCGCGGATTTCGTCCATGTTCCCAATACCACTCTCACAAAGCTCTTGACTATACATATGGGATATCTCTACCTTTACGTCGAAGTAACGTATAGAACCACAGAACAACGGCTGGCTCTAAATCTGTTTTTGGAATCATGCTGGGAGACGAGGGAGTGTCCTAGGATGGAAGGGATGGCCTAGGACGGGAGTGTATCCTGGGACGTGAGTGTTGGAGTGTGTCCCAGGACGAGGGCGTGTCCTAGGACGGGAGTGTGTCCTAGGACGGGGGAGTGTCCTAGGACGGGGGAGTGTCCTAGGACGGGGGAGTGTCCTAGGACAGGGGAGTGTCCTAGGACGGGAGTGTGTCCTAGGACGGGGGAGTGTCCTAGGACAGGGGAGTGTCCTAGGACGGGAGTGTGTCCTAGGACGGGGGAGTGTCCTAGGACACTGGTTTGTCCTAGGACGGGGGAGTGTCCTAGGACGGGAGTATGTCCTAGGACGGGGGAGTGTCCTAAGACGGGGGAGTATCCTAGGACGGGGGAGTTAATTGATTGATTGATTAATTAATTAATTGATTGATTAATTCATAGACTGTCCCAGCCGCCCTGGGGCGGCTATGTAGTATACAACTACCAATACAGGTGCCTCCGTTTCTAGCTTCGGGGAGTATGGCCACTCCTACGAGAATTACGTTGCGGTCAAACTTGGTTCTTCTCGCTAGAGTGGGTTCCCGTCCGCTCGAACTTTGGCTCTCTATTGATAATCATTCTGGCTATTCTATCTCTATATACTCGTTAGGCCCTTCCCGGCCCTCCTCGCCTTCTATTTGCTAATATTACTCGTCTACGCTAGGAAATTGGAGTACTATTAACGGAACTGCCCTAAATTGCTTTAGGAGCCCCGTCCTTAGTATTATCTTTACTACTTATACCGCTATTAACGAGCTACCGAGAATACATTTAATATCTACGTACGGAGTCTTGCCTACCTATATCTATTATCGTTCTTCCGCCTAGTGCCGGTATTCTAGGAAGATATATCGTACTATCTATAGTCCGTAGCCGTACTCGTATTAGTCGATATCGACTTTATTAATAGCGTAAAGGTATACGCGTAAGCCGATCTTACTTATACGTATCTGGGTAATAACCGAGCTAATCGTTCGATATATCCCTTTATAGATTTTCAGGATACCCTTTCCTAGCTAGACGCCGAGTCGGTATAAGTCCCGGCCGTATTTTACGTACTCCTAGGCTATATCCTACTCGTCCTTTATCTTAGAGCGGATATTGGTCCTCGTAGTAGCTATTAACGTCTATACGGTTATTAGTTATTATTATCTATTCGATCTTATACCGGTAGCTTCCTTAGCCGCTCGGTCGGCTACTTCGTTACCGGGCACTCCGATATATACGGGGATCTATCGGAATTGGAGTTCCTATCCTTAATTTCGGAGCTTATCTAGGATTAGGATTGCCTCCACTAGGATATACTATCCCGACGGGCATTTTGGATTCCGGATCGCCTAGATAGTAGCCTAGTTATCGGTAAAGATAGCGTATTTGCCAGGGCTACTAGTTTCGGTATATATATCTTATACGATCTATAGTACAAGTACAAATCCTTTGAGCTCCGCTACGTATACTATAGAGGTATCGGACATATCTATATACTATAGTCGTTTCGACCTAATATTACTATTAGATAGTATTAGCGCTACCGCTACGGCGCCTACGTAGTCGTTGATCCCGCTACCGTCGGTATAGATCCAGAATATTCCTAGGTCTACGGCATTATACTCCTAGATAGCCTCGATAGCGGAGTCGCTAATCCGGATAAACGGCGGTATTTACTATAGTAGTACTACGTACGGTTAGCGTTTCTCTAGGAAGTCAAGTTAAAGGCTATACTTGTATTCTAAGATAGTCGAGAAATAGTCTAGTAGGTTTTGAGCGTCCCGTAGGGGTATACGGCCGTTACGCACTATTAGTACTATATCGTTATATAACGGGCTAGTTCGAATATATATAGTAGCTTCTAACGTAGTCTATTCGAGCTATTATTATACTAGAAGTAGGTTAGCTTCGACGTTTACTACGTCGCCCGCTATAGTTCTAAATGCCCCTATAATAGTCTAGGCCGCCCGTCTTTAGATTTTCTTAATAGCGTTGACTATCGAACTACCCCTTTTTGTCAGGCTTTTTCCTAGAATATACTACGCGGAATACCTATAGAGTATCTACGGGACGATTATCGTATAGTATACGTATCAGAGGTTAATCATTCCCGTACCCTATATTAAAGATATTAGGGTAGAGAAGGCCGAGAGTCGTTTTATCGCTACTATCTCTACCTTCTTACGGTAGTAGTCCTATCGGAGCTTGGTATCTATCTAGACGCCTAGGTAGCGATATAATAGGGACGCTTGGATTGTAGCGTATAGTAGGCGGAGTACGTATATACTATTTGCCTTAGGGTCCCTAGTAAAGTAGATTAGCTTATACTTTGCCGGTACAAATTGCGATCTATACTTCTTCGCCTACTCTTCTACCTTTTAGTAGAGGTTTTTAAAGGTCTTATAGTTACGCTACGTAGTCGGGCTTACCGTTAGGATCGATACGTCGTCGATATAGCCTACCGCTTCCGTATCCTCCGTCTTACTAGCCTCAATAAGGTCGGTATTATAAAAGAGGTAGAGGATAGGCGAAACGGGCGATCCTTATAGAATACCTATCTAGATAAGTATCGACAGTACTATATATTCTTATAGCTTAAACGTAGTCGAGCGGTCGCTTAGGAACGATACTACCTAGCTTATAATCGCTAGACTAACCCGGCATTATTATAGGTTATAGAGTAGCCGCTCTCGCGATATATTATCGTAGGCCCCGGATACGTTAAGTAGTAGTAGGGAGGCTACCTTATCGTCCGCCCATACTTAGTAGATTTGCTGGAAGAGGAAATGAATCGCGTGGTCGGTCGAGGCGAGTTTCCTACCTCTTATATATCGGCTCGGAAGGAGTCCGTAGGCGTCCGCGAGGTAAGCGAGTCGGTTCGCTACGATAGTCTCTAATACCTTTCCTAATATATTAAGAAGGGCGATCGGTCGGTATAACTTTGGCTAGGTATAGTCGTCCTTTCTTAGCTTCTAAAGTACGACTATAATAGTCTCCTTAAAGTATATAGGGTAGTACCCTAGGCGGAAGTACGCGTTAAATAATATATAGAGGCTTAGGAGTAGGATATCGAATATCTAGTATAGGATTACGTTCGGGATCTCGTCTATCCTAGGCGCTTTATTCGGGGATACCCTACGTACCGCCTTCTCGATTTCCGCTTCGGTAATATCTAGATATTCGATAGGGGTAAAGTATTTGTATCCCTCTAAGTCTAAAAGGTCCGCTTAGTAAGGGGGCAGAAAGAAGGACTAGTATAGTACGTTAGCCTTCTTTTCTAACTACTACGCAAGTCTCTCGTCCGGTCGAACGAGTACGGGCGTACTCGCCGGTATCTTATTATATTAGTTCTTCGCCTATTTGACAAGCTTCTAGAGACCGGACGGGGATTCGGACGCTTCCTCGACCCTCTATCGGTAAGTATTACGGAGAACCTTCTATATATATCGACCCTTCTTATTACATACCTATCGGTAGGCTTCGTAGTCGTCGTCTTATCTCGTCCGCTACTATCGTTAGCGGAGCCTTTATATCTCTAAATATAAGTCCTTATACTCTTAGTCGAACCCTACGATAGAGTAGAGGGATAGGTTCGACTATAGTATCGACGCGTCGATAGTAACTTGGATCGTCTCGACGATAGCTAATATAAGATAGTTAATACTACTATAGTCTATAAGCTCCGTCCCGTCCCCTATTACAAGGAGGCAGTCTTAAAATGTCTAACGGAGGACTACTAGGTTCGTCTTTGCTTAGAGACGTTTTCTTATCGGAGTTACTAGCTACTAGCGCTAGTTAATAGTTAGTTTTAAAGGGAGGTGGTCCGAGTCGTAGTCGAGTTGCTAGTCGATTCGGTAGTAGATTAGTCGGGATACTATCTTTAGGGTACCGAAGGCGAGGTCGATTATAGATTCCCCGTCCTTCTATCGGTAGGTCGGGGTTTCTAGTACTATAAAGAGTTCTAGCTAAATGTCTTCGATTACTATAAGAAGTGGTTGGACGCTAGGTCCCTCGCTTACCCGTCGGTATATTATTAACTAAAGGGGGTAGTATAGGTTAAAGTCTTCGAGTATTATAACGTTGCTATCCGGGTCGAGGGTAACTAGGGTTTCTACTATAGTAGAAAGTATATCTATCCCGACCTCGTTGTAGATATTAATAATGTAGAGCTATTTACCGGAACTTGGGTTGCGGATCGCTAAGGAGACGATATCCTTAGAGATATATAAAACGCTCTATACTCTTAGGTCGATCCGCTTATTAATATAGAGATATGCCCTCGTAGCCGTATCGTCGAAGTAGGTAAGTTAAAAGTATATTTTGAGAGGGTAGTAAGTAATATTAATAAATAGATTCCGCTAAGGTTCTTAGATTACTAGGATATCGTATTCGAGGACTCGTAGGTTTCGGAATAGGCTAGCGAGGACGACGTCCCTTAACTTCTAGATATTATACTATAAGATTCGTAGCTCTTAATATCCTAATATTCCTATAGTATTATACTAATACTATATGTTGGGGATTAGCTTCGTATCGTTCTAGTCTCGGTTTGCCCGAGCGAGTCTTCTATAGGAGTCCAACTTAGGATAGTAGAGCTATATTTCCCTCGTATCTCGTAGACTACTCTTAGGTTCCGGTAGGCGTATTTCTTCCTTATATACTTACGTAGTTCAGCCGTGATTTCGTAGTCCTTACCATAGTATACGTATACTTTTATATAGACGGCGACAGTAAGCTTTGTATCCTACGTTAGCTAGTCGCTATATATATCTTAGTACTCCGGATATTTATATCCTTTGTAGATCGTCCCTTATACTATACGCGTATCTATTACTATAAAAGTAGGCGAGGAAAGCTCCTCTATTTCGGGGTTATTTAGCTAGTTATCTACGTTATTCGCTATATTTTCTAACTACTTATTTACTTCTTATATAGCCGCCCTTTCCGTCTCGTTTATTAGGTATACGAACGTAGAGGGCTGATTATCTATAGCTAAGAGCTACGGATTAATTGCCAGGTCGGGCGCCGGTACGTTATACAGTATCGCAGGAGTTTCCTACGCCTCCTTATTAGGCCCCTCGGTCGGGGATAGTACTACTATAATATCAATAGGTACCGGAGCCTCGGAGGGCGCGGTATCTTACAGTAGCGGGGTACGGTTGCTTTCCGGTAGACGCGGGCTTGTCCTCCCTAGCTATCTCTTTCCTACTATATACCTAGGGACCTCTACCTATAGTATCCTAGTTTGTCGGCGCGTATTAGCGATATACGTCGGTATACTTGGCGGGGTTAACGTCTCCTTGGCCGGGACGTACTAGTAGATACTACGGGCCTCCTTAGCTTATTCTACTCTCCGCATTTCCTTTCTTCTTACTAAGCAGGTATTATTCTATACTATATAGGCTTCTTTGTATATTGTATATCGAGGGGTAAAATCTTTTACTCCCTTCTACTTATAGTACTTAGTCTCGTATAACTCAGCGTAATAGTTATAAGTTTGGGATACGTTATATTGAGTACCGATATAGCTATACTAGTAGTAGTGGAAGTATTGCTTTACTTTATAAGCGTAGTCGTAGAGTTGGCATTGGTAGATCTAGCCTTCTTACGCTAGCCCGGCGTAGATAATAGCGTTAGCTATCTCCAAGTCCGTGAATTCGATAACGATCGAGGATACTCGCTTAAGTATAGCCTCTTTAGTAAGCTATCCTATATACGATATATCCGCTCGGGAGATTACTATATAGTTATCTACGAGTATCTACTAGATCGTTACTTTCTAGTCTTTTATATTAATAGAGCTAGTGGAGATACTATAGACGATAACTCTGTACGTCGGAACAATTACTTCTATATATTCTCCTAGGCCTTTAAGCTATCCTTTATTCTACTTGAGCTACGTAGCCTCGGCGGTTGTACTAGTAAAGATCTAGATATCGCCGTTTTTGAGTTAATACGCGGCGACTATCTTAGCCGTCTTAGTAGCTACGTTACCGTATACCGCGGTTTCCACTTAATGCTATATCTAGGTTACCGGCTAGGTTCGATATCGTTAGGCGATACCGTAGTCTTTAACCTTGACTATTACTACTCGGTCTTTGTATACTATAATAGTGGAGTGGGTCTTAGACGCGGATATACTCGTAGGAGGAGGGCCTTTGGTATATGCCGCTACCTATACCTACGACGGGGCTACGTTTTTCCCCCGGTGGAAATTGGCTATATTAAGCGGTATTATACTTAGTCCTACCGAGTTCTTGATAATAGTAACGTCTCTTTGAATATTCTATATATATCTAGCCGCGTCCTAGACTTACTAGAGGATCTTACTTATTATAGACTATCGTAGGACTTTGCTAATAAGCGCTAGGGTAGAATCTATATATTACTATACTACGTTCTATAGTATTAGGTCCTACCGTCCTCTCTCTACCGCTTGTAATTAGTTGTATACTTCTCTAAGGTATATAGTATACTCGTTGATATAGTCCGGGCTAATATTTACCTACGGCCATTTAGGCGCTATTACCGCCAATAGACGTATTTTGGACGCGTTATCGACGTTAATTGCCTAGCTGGATACCGGTAAACTAAATAATTTTGCAAAATTTACACGTTTCTAAAAATGTGTTTTGAGCTTTGTATAGTGTTTTTAGGGAGTTGATTGATTAATTGATTGATTAATTTATAAACTATCCTAGCCGCCCTAGGGTAGCTATATAGCGTATAACTACTAATATAGGTGCCTCCGTTTCTAGCTTTAGGGAGTATAGCCACTCCTACGAGAATTATATTATAGTTAAACTTAGTTCTTCTCGCTAGAATAGGTTCCCGTCCGCTCGAACTTTAGCTCTCTACTAACAATTATTCTAGCTATTCTATCTCTATATACTCGTTAGGCCCTTCCCAGCCCTCCTCGCCTTCTGTTTACTAATATTACTCGTTTACGCTAGGAAATTAGAGTACTATCGACGGAACCGCCCTAAATTACTTTAGGAGCCTCGTCCTTAGTATTATCTTTGCTATTTGTACCGCTATTAACGAGCTACCGAGAATACGTTTAATATTTACGTACGGAGTCTTACCTACCTATATTTATTATCGTTCTTCCGCCTAGTACTAGTATTCTAAGAGGATATATCGTACTATCTATAGTCTATAGCCGTATTCGTATTAGTCGGTATCGACTTTGTTAATAGTGTAGAAGTATATACGTAAGCCAATCTTACTTATATGTATCTAGGTGATAACCGAGCTAATCGCTCGGTATATCCCTTTGTAGATTTTCAGGATGCCCTTTCCTAGTTGGACGCCGAGTCGGTATAGGTCCCGGCCGTATTTTACGTATTCCCAGGCTATATCCCACTTGTCCTTTATCCTAGAGCGGATATTAGTCCTTATAGTAGCTATTAGCGTCCGTACGATCGTTAATTATTGTTATCTACTCGATCCTATACCGGTAGCTTCCTTAGCTATTCGGTCGGCTGCTTCGTTGCCGGACACTCCGATATATACGAGGATCTATCGGAACTAGAGTTCCTATCCTTGATTTCAAAGCTTATCTAGGATTAGGATTACCTCCGCTAGAATATACTATCCCGATAGGCATTTCGGATTCCGGATCGCTTAGATAGTAGCCTAGTTATCGGTAAAGATAGCGTACTTGCTAGGGCTACTAGTTTCGGTATATATATTTTATACGATCTACAATATAAGTATAAATCCTTTAAGCTCCACCGCGTATACCGTAAAGGTATCGGACGTACTTATATACTATAATCGTTTCGATTTAATATTACTATTAGATAGTATTAGCACTACTACTACGGCGCCTATATAGTCGTTAATCCCGCTACCGTCGGTATAGATCTAGAATGTTCCTAGGTTTACGGCGTTATACTCCTAAATAGCCTCGATAGCGGAGTTACTAATCTAGATAAACGGCGGTATTTACTATAGTAGTACTACGTACGGTTGGCGTTTCTCTAGAAGGTTAAGTTAGAGGCTATACTTATATTCTAGGATAGTCGAGAAACGGTTTAGCGGGCTTTAAGCGTCTCGTAAGGGTATACGGCCATTACGTACTATTAGTATTATATCGTTGTATAGTAGGCTAGTTCGAATACGTATAATAGCTTCTAACGTAATCTACTCGAGCTACTATTATACCGGGAGTAGGTTAGCTTCGACGTCTATTACGTTACCTACTATAGTTCTAAATACTCCTATAATAGTCTAGGCCGCTCGTCTCTAGATTTTCTTAATAGCGTTAACTATCGAACTACCCCTTTTTATCAGGCTTTTTCCTAGAATATACTACGTAAAGTACCTATAGAGTATCTACGGGACGATTATCGTACGGTATACGTATTAGAGGTTAATTATTCCCGTACCTTATATTGAAGACGCTAGGGTAGAGAGGGCCGAGAGTCGTTTTGTTATCGCTACCTCTACCTTCTCGCGGTAGTAGTCCTATCGGAGCTTAGTATCTATCTAAACGCCTAGGTAGCGGTATAACGGGGACGCCTAGATTGTAGCGTATAGTAGGCGGAGTACGTATATATTATTTATCTTAGGGTCCCTAGTAAAGTAGACTAACTTATACTTTACCGGCGCGAACTACGATCTATACTTCTTCGCCTACTCTTCTACCTTCCGGTAGAGGCTCTTAAAGGTTTTATAGTTACGTTACGTAGTCGGGCCTACCGCTAGGATCGATACGTTATCGATATAGCCTACCGCTTCCGTATCCTCTATCTTACTAGCCTCGATAAGGTCGGTATTATAGAAAAGGTAGAGGATAGGCGAAACGGGTAATCCTTATAGAATATCCGTCTAGATAGGTATCGACGGTACTATATATTCTTATAGCTTAAGTGTAGTCGAACGGTCGCTTAGGAACGATACTACTTAACTTACAATCGCCGGGCTAACCTAGTATTATTATAGGTTATAAAGTAGCTACTCTCGCGATATATTATCGTAGGCCCTAGATATATTAAGTAGTAGTAGGGAGACTACCTTATCGTCTACCTACGCTTAGTAGATTCGTTAGAGGAGGAAATAAATCGCGTGATCGGTCGAGGCGAGTTTCCTACCTCCTATATATCGGTTCGGAAGGAGTCCGTAGGCGTCCGCGAGGTAAACGAGTCGGTTTACTACGATAGTCTTTAATGCCTTTCCTAGTATATTAAGAAGGGCGATTAGTCGGTATAACTTTAGCTAAGTATAGTCGTCCTTTCCTAGCTTCCGAAGTATAACTATAATAGCCTCTTTGAAGTGTATAGGGTAGTACCCTAGGCAGAAGCACGTATTAAATAATATATAAAAGCTCGGGAGTAGGATATCGAGTATCTAGTATAGGATCGCGTTCGGGATCCCGTCTATCTTAGGCGCTTTATTCGGGGATACCCTATATACTACCTTCTCGATTTCTACTTCGGTAATATCTAGATATTCGATAGGGGTAAGGTATTCGTATCTCTCTAAGTTTGAGAAGTCCGCTTGGTAAGGGGGCGGAAAGAAGGACTAGCGTAGTACGTTAGCCTTCTCCTTTAGCTATTACGTAAGTTCCCCGTCCGGTCGAACGAGCGCGGACGTACTCGCCGGTATCTCGTTGTATCGGTTCTTCGCCTATTTGACGAGCTTCTAGAGGCCGGACGGGGATTCGGATACTTCCTTAACCCTCTATCGGTAAGTATTACGGAGAATCTTCTATATATATCGACCTTTCTTATTACGTACCTATCGGTAGACTTTATAGTCGTCGTCTTATCTCGTCTACTACTATCGTCGGCGGAGCCTTTATACCTCTAAATATAGGTCCTTATACTCTTAGTCGAACTTCGCGATAAAGCGGAGGGACGGGTTCGACTATAATATCGATATATCGATAGCGACCTAGATCGCCTCGACGATAGCTAATATAAGATAGTTAATACTACTATAGTCTATAAGCTCCGTCCCGTCCCCCGCTACGAGGAGGCGGTCCTAGAGTATCTAACGGAGGACCGCTAGGTTCGTCTTTACCTAGAGGCGTTTTCTTATCGGAGTTACTAGCTACTAGCGCTAGTTAATAGTTAGTTCTAAAGGGAGGTGATCCGAATCGTAGTCGAATTACTAGTCGATTCGGTAGTAGACTAGTCGGGATACTATCTCCGGGGTACCGAAGGCGAGGTCGATTGTAGATTCCCTATCCTTCTATTAGTAAATCGGGGTTCCTAATACTATAAGGAGTTCTAGCTAAGCGTTTTCGATTACCGTAAGAAGTGGTTAGGCGTTAGGTCCCTCGCTTACCTATCGGTATATTATTGACTAGAAAGGGTGGTATAGGTTAAAGTCTCCGAGTATTATAACGTCGCTATCCGGGTCGAAGGCGGCTAGGGTTTCTACTATAGTAAAGAGTATATCTATCCCGACCTCGTTATAGACGTTAATAATATAGAGCTATTTACCGGAACTTGGGCTACGGATCGCTAAGGAGACGATATCCTTAGAGATATATAAAACGCTCTATATTTCTAAGTCGATCCGCTTATTAATATAGAAGTATACCCTCGTAGCCGTATCGTCGAAGTAGGTAAGTTGAAAGTATATCTTAAGAGGGTAGTAGGTAGTATTAATGAATAGATTCCGTTAGGGTTTTTAGATTACTAGGATATCGTACTCGAGGACTCGCGGGTTTCGGAATAGGCTAGCGAGGACGACGTCCCTTGACTTCTAGACGTTATACTACAAGATTCGTAGCTCTTAGTATCCTAATATTCCTATAGTACTATACTAGTACCGTATATTAGGGATTAGCTTCGTATCGTTCTAGTTTCGGTTCGCCCGAGCGAGTCTTCTATAAGGGTCTAACCTAGGATAGTAGAACTATATTTCCCTTGTATCTCGTAGACTACTCTTAGGTTCCGGTAGGCGTATTTCTTCCTTATATACTTACGTAGTTCGGCCGTGATTTCGTAGTCCTTACCGTAGTATACGTACACTTTTATATAGACGGCGACGGTAAGCTTTATATCCTACGTTAGCTAGTCGTTATATATATCCTAGTACTCCGGATATTTATATCCTTTATAGATTATCCCTTGTACCGTACGCGTATTTATCGCTATAAAGGTAGGCGGGAAGGGCTTCTCTACTTCGGGGTTATTTAGCTAGTTATCTACGTTATTCGCTATATTTTCTAGCTACTTATTTGCTTCTTGTATAGCCGCTCTTTCCGTTTCGTCTATTGGGTATACGGACGTAGAGGGCTGATTATCTATAGCTAAGAGTTGCGGATTAATTGCTAGGTCGGGCGCCGGTACGTTGTACGGTATCGCGGGAGTTTCCTACGCCTCCTTATTAGGCCCTTCGGTCGGGGATAGTACTACTATAATATTAATGGGTACCGGAGCCTCGGGGGGCGCGGTATCCTACGGCGGTAGGGTACGGTTGTTTTCCGATAGACATAGGCTTATCCCTCCTAGCTATCTCTCTCCTACTATATACCTAGGGACCTCTACCTATAGTATCCTAGTTTGTCGGTACGTATTAGCGATATACGTCGGCGTACTTGGCGGGGTTAGCGTTTTCTTAGCCGGGATATACTAGTAGATATTACAGGCCTCCTTAGCTTGTTTTACTCTCCGTATTTCCTTTCTTCTTGCTAGGTAGGTATTGCTTTATACTATATAGGCTTCTTTGTATATTATATATCGGGGGGTGAAACCTTCTACTCCCTTCTACTTATAGTATTTGGTCTCGTATAGCTCGGCGTAATAGCTATAAGTTTGGGATACGTTATATTGAATACCGATATAGCTATACTAGTAGTAGTGGAAATATTGCTTTACTTTATAGGCGCGGTCGTAGAGTTGGTATTAGTAGATCTAGCCTTCCTACGCTAGCCTAGCGTAGATAACGGCGTTAGCCATCTTCGGGTCCGTGAATTCGATAACGATCGAGGATATTCGCTTAAGTATAGCCTTTTTAGTAAGCTATCCTATATACGATATATCCGTTCGGAGGATTACTATATAATTATCTACGAGTATTTATTAGATCGTTACTTTCTAGTCCTTTATATTAATAGAGCTAGTGGAAATACTATAGATAATAACTCTGTACATCGGGACAATTACTTCTGTATATTCTCCTAGGCTTCTAAGCTATCCTTTGTTCTACTTGAGCTACGTAGCCTCGGTAGTTATACTAGTGAAGATCTGGATATCGCCGCTTTTGAGTTGATACGCGGCGACTATCTTGGCCGTCTTAATAGCTACGTTACCGTATACCGCGGTTTCCATTTGATGCTGTATCTAGGTTGCCGGCTGGGTCCGATATCGCTAGGCGATACTATAGTCTTTAACCTTAACTATTACTACTCGGTCTTTGTATACTATAACGGTGGAGTGGGTCTTAGACGTGGATATGCTCGTAGGAGGAGGGCCTTTGGCATATGCCGCTACCTATACTTACGACGGGGTTGCGTTTTTCTCCCGGTAGAAATTAGCTATATTAAGCGGTATTATACTTAGTCCTACCGAGTTCTTAATAATAGTAACGTCTCTTTGAATATTCTATATATATCTAGCCGCGTCCTAGACTTACTAGAGGATCTTACTTATCGTAGGCTATCGTAGGACTTTACTAATAAGCGCTAGGGTAGAATCTATATATTACTATACTACGTTCTATAGTATTAGGTCCTACCGTCCTCTCTCTATCGCTTATAACTAGCTATATACTTCTCTAAGGTATATAGTATACTCGTTGATATAGTCCGGGCCAATGTTTACCTACGGCCATTTAGGCGCTATTACCGCCGATAGACGCGTTTTGGACGCGTTATCAGCGTTAATTACTTAGCTGGATACCGGTAAACCAAATAGTTTCGCAAAATTTACGCGTTTCCAAAAATATATTCTAAGCTTTGTATGGTATTTTTTTTTCCTAGGACGGGGGAGTGTCCTAGGACGAAGGAGTATCCTAGGACGGGGGAGTATCCTAGGACGGGGGAGTATCCTAGGACACTAGTTTGTCCTAGGACAGGGGAGTGTCCTAGGACAGGGGAGTATTCTAATTACCACCCATATTTATTACAATCCAGAACAGCCGTTTGCCGGATTCCTAGGAATTTCTTCAGCGGAATGATTACCACCCATATTGTATTATCAATCCAGAACAGTCAGATTCCTACGAATTTCTTCAAGTTACCATACCCACTTTCGATCTATAGAAATCCTAGGAATTTCTGAAACCTAGGGATTTTCACAGTATTAGCTTGTCCTACGACGGGATTCCGTCCTAGGACATTTGTTCTTTTTTTATTATTAATTTTTTTTTTCGTAGGCTGGCCTAGCCTTCCTAGGGCAGCTATACAGCGTACAACTACTAATATAGGCGCCTCCGTTTCTAGCTTCGAGGAGACTAGCCATTCCTACGAGAATTGTATTATAGTCAAACTTAGCTCTTCTTTCGGAGTGGGTTCCCGTCCACTCGAACTTTAGCTTTCTACTAATAATCATTCTAGCTATTCTATCTCTATATACTTGTCAAGCCTTTCCTAGCCCTCCCGGCCTCCTTATATTTTCTAATATCACTCGTCTATACTAGGGAAATTGGAGTCTTGTGGATAGAACCGTCTTGAATTGCTTCGGGAGGCGCCCGTCTAAGGATCATCTTTGCTACTTGAACCGCCGTTAACGAGCTATAGAGAATACGCTTCATATCTACATACGGAGCTTGCCCGCCTATATCCGATATCGTTCTTTGCCTAGTTCCGGCATCCTAAGAGGATCTATCGTACTATTTGTAGCCCGTAGCCGGAGAGTATCCTATACGTATAAGATACTATTTCGTCTTTGGTCAAAGGGTAAGGATCTAAATACGTTTTACTAAGATCCACTTCCAGCGTCTTATTAGACCCAAGCTATATCCTTAAGTAACGAATAACTTCCTAGTGTTCCCAATTTAGCGCTCTTAGTATATAACTCAGCGGCCGCCAGTCTCTTCTTTCGAGCCTTAGCTAGTAGTCGATCTCCCGCTCCGGATCGCCTCCAGGGATAATAAGCTACAATCAGCCCTATAGAGACGACTATAGGAAACCGGCATTTTCCTTTATTTGAGCACTAGGCGCTCCGTATTACTAATACGTCTATGGGTTCTCCAACGTATACTCGGCTACGCTACGGCTAATAGTATATCGCGACGATTATAGCTAGTAACTCGTCGATATCGCACTTAGGTTACTATACCTTAACGGTAGCTACTCAAGCTTACCTTACTACGACAAGAATAACCTATATACCTAGACTTAGATTCTAGCACTTGTCTTATCACTAATTTCTATTTACTACAGAATTACTACGGCTTTTCTTAAACCGCTGTAAAGCTATAGAGGCTATAGTTGGACCCTTATAGGTACGATCCATATGTGATTTTCCCGCTATATCCATAGATCTACTACAAAATAAACTAGGTTTCCTCAGACCTAGGGCAAAACGACAAGGTTAGCAGTTATTCTACTATAGCCTTACCTAGGTATTTCTTAGACTCGTATAGAGCTCCAAAAGACTTAATATACCCTTAGCCGTTTGCGGACTCCTACAAAGCTACAGAGGTAGCGGCTATTCAGCTGTATAAGTTCGTAGATACCCTATAAATCACTACGTAACTACCGCCGTAGACCGCCACAAGGCTCGCCCCATTAGACTACAGAGAACCCTTACAAGCGAGGGAAGTAAAAAGAGTACTACTATATACACTATTTACGGAACGGAACGTAAAAAGAGGTATAATACCTAAATATAACTTAGGCAAGCTTTCCGGGGGCTCGGGTTCGGCCACTTCCTACGGAAGTGGAGCGGTAGGTATATTAGTCCTCGAAAAGGGAATCGCTAGAAGCCAAAAATAGGTTGAGCAGGTTAGGGATATAGGCTAAGCTGATTATTAGTATAGCTACCGCCATACGCTACTAAAAAAAGCAAGTACCGTAGAGTTATTAAGGAGGGGGTTACGGGGTAGGAGCCGAAAATAGGGCGTAAGTATAGCAGATCAATATAGGCCTATACTAAAGCCCGATTGAAAATGGCAACTAGGCAGCCGGAAACGGCGGCCTAGGAACCTAGGGACTAGGAAACCACTTCAAGGAGCTAACAACGGCGACCTAGTAAGCTAGAAATAGTATAGTAAACCAGAAACCGGGAGGCTAAACCAGGATCTAGGACGCTAGAGAAGGTACTAAGCTGTAATCATATAGTATCCTAGCTACAAGCCTTCTTGTCACGCTACCCCATCTAATTATTAGACCTGATAGTAACCTATTATAGACAATAGATATTATAGAGATACCTTTCGAGAAGGCATACAGTAACCAGAATAGACTACAACTCCTGTCCGAGTTAAGAGATATAGTAAGCTAGCTATTACCAAAGCCGATCAAGAAAAGAGATAGAAGTAGTGAAAATTTCCGGAAAAGATGGCGAACTCTAGTCAAAACCGGGTACGAGTTATATTAGGACTACGGCGCTAGGGTTTATTTCTCGATCTCGATACCTAGAACACGAAACGACTTCGTCTTTCGATCCGGCAAGGAAGTATCGCTAATACTACCAAGTATCCTTATAAATAACATTCCTCCAACTAATAGAATAGATACTAACGATAAAAGGGAACACTCTACCCCCTACCCGCCGTAATTACGGGCGTTAACGGTAAAGCGCTAGGGAATAGTAGTAGCCGACTTTTATAAGAAGGTAGCGTTTCTACATATAAATAGTATTGATTACGTCGAGGAATTAAGGGAATAGTTCGTATACTTACTAGACCAGCTACACGTCTCCAACTTGAGCTAGTATCTAATAGGACTAGAATCGGCTTTATACTAACGAGTCCGGCGCTATTATACAAATCCTCGAATTCCTAAACTCGTTAGTAGTTAGTCTCAAATAGCCGCGATAATCGTACTATTACCGATACGAAGAACTCCGCAACTATAGCCTCGCTACCAAGCTCTTCTACTCCGTCCTCCTCCACTTTGGCCGAGACAAGTTTTACTACAATACAAATATATTTCGGCGCGGTCGATTTTATACCCCCGTTAATAATATCCGGGTTCCTTATCTAGGTAAGTAAAACCTATATCTACCGCTAGATGCCAGACTACTAAAGAATATACCTACCGAGAGCTAGTGTTTAACGATTTTGTAACTGGAAAACGAAGTAAATCGTACCCGGCAAAAAGTAAAGAGATCGGCCCGGCTTAAGTACGATATATCTCTATCTACCTAGCCCTATTATCACTATCCATTTTCTACCTACTACTACTACTCCTCCCATTACGGCCTATTCCTACCCATCCTACCTATATGGAAGCTGTACGGTAGGCGACTAAAGTCCTATCCACGTTGGCCTCCGTCAGAGCTCCTTACCGCTAAAGCCAAATATTCCTCCGCTAGAGCCGACCCTTCGTCCGCTATCCGGCAGCTCCCCTTTATTAAAGATAGTAGCCTTACGTATGTAGACCCTAACGTCTGGAAGATTTCTTACGCGGAGACGGTTATCGGAAGGTAGGTCGACGAGGGTTATTGTAGGAGACTAAGGAGAGGCTATATCCTAACGGCGCCTCGGAGCTTGCGCCCGTAGCGGTCTTATCGGTAACCGAGGCAGCTAGCTGCCGGCCTATAGGCTCGAGGAGATTGGGAACGGGAGATCGATAGAGGGAGGTTAGAGCGAGGTACCGGAGGGCCTCGAGAAGGTCGAGTTCAAGCCAAGTTATAACCGTAACTAAGGCTCTACTAGAACGACGAGAGTACGTTAGCAAGTGTCCTTATATCGTCGCTTTATAAGTCTAGCTACGGGATATACCGACTAAGGGTATAGTTAGTATCGTAGTTATAGCTATTCTGAATGTCGGTGCTATATAAAATAGGAAGAGGGTATATCTACGACGACGAGGCGGAAAGTATTTACATTAAGAATCGGCCGTATCAAAGCCTATAGGAGCTACGGAGCCGTACTAGACTCGATTAAGCCTAGTTCTAAGGCTAACTACCGGTACCTCGGTAGGACAGAGCTATTTTACACCTTAGGTCCTCTTATACTCTCTATCCCGGAGTATACTTAATACGCCGTCTTAGTTAACTAGACAGACTTTCGATATACTTCCTCTTCATTTAAAACCCAATAGATCGATTCATTCGTTGCAAAGGCCGTACTCCGTCGTAGGGATTCTATTACGTGCCTCGGCTACTAAGATATTAGAGCTTAGACCGGCGTTAGCGTCGATGGATTCTATCTACTACGAGCAGCTCTAATACGATCGTACGCGCTTAATAAAGCTCTACTCGTCGTATTCTCCTATAGGAGGAATAGTAAGTTTCTACCGTACCTTAACCTAATACTTCGAAACGCTAAATCTATAGTGACGATTACAATATTAGTAGTAAACCTAGAAAAGCGTACCGTCCTACCTCGATCTCTTCCTCTTCTACGCCGATAGATACTAAGTAGGATCGTAATACTACTTCTAGTCTAAGTAACTCCGTCCTCTCTGCCGGCCTATCTCTCCAAGTTCTCCCCGTCCGTTGCCGAATACGCCGACTCCTATATCTTTCCAATGCTCCGGAACTCTCAATCCGACGAACGGTCGACTATAGTTACGAGCTAGCAAAGTAGCGAGATTCTAGATACTATACTAGAAGAAAGAGAACGATAATAAGGGAAATCCGCGCTTCTATCCTTAGGCCGGTACTATCACGCCACGAGTAGGCTGCTCGGCCTGCCGGGCACCTTACGCGTAGTTTGTTTGGTACTACCGCCACTATCGATATAGAGGCTAAGGTAGATCATATCTTAGGTACGATATAGGAGCCTTTTGTATCTAAACGACCTTCATATTATAGCTTAGTCTTGCTAATTCATTCCCTGGGCGTGCTTAACGAGCCTCGAAGCGTGCTAGTTGCTTTGTCGATCTAGCGCAAGCTAGGTCCAAGTACCTATAGCTCTTGTACGATTATGGCTCGAACGTCTCTAGCGGCCGGGAGAAACTTAGTACTACCCCCGATAGATCATACTCGCTTAAGACGGTACCTAGAAGTAGTATATTCTACCTCCAATTCTCTAACTCCTTAACTACGCTACAACGCTACGGTCGAAGCACCCAACGAGCCTAATATACTACTCACCTGCAGGAATCGAGCCTTATCTACATACTACTAGGTCGGGAAACTGCCAGGTTATAGCACGTTCTTCCGCTACGCTACGGGCTCTCAGCCGAGACGTAACGGAGGCCTTCTTTAAAGTCCGTTAGAATATATTAGTTAGTAAGCTTCCTAGTCTTATAGGGTACGCTTTAGGGCTTATAGCAATATAGTGTACGAGTTACTGACTATATAGACCTATCTATTACTATATCGATTTATCGAAACACATAGTCTTCTACCTTCTTCCGCGGCCTAACCCCGAACCGTATTAGCTCTCTTCTTTGGACCTAGCTCGTATCTAAGTTCCAATATCTCCTTTTATAAGGTTACTTTGCTTGGCTTACGTATAGTGATCCGTCCTTAATTGCCGTGATTAGTCCTAACGACTAGATATTGTTCCGTTCCACGAGCGTACCCTGCACGTAGACGAGCCGAGATTACGCCCTTCGTTAAGGCCGAATACAGGCTGCCTAGAATATACGTACATCTTCTTACTATAACGCTTTTCAGAACTGTACGATACCTAGCCTACTCCAACTACTATTTGAGGTCCTTAGTTTAGTAGTTAGCGAGCTAGATACGTAAAGCTTATTAAACTTTCGATTAGCATCAAAACATACGAACTCGATCGTACTACTAACATTTATTAAGCGCTACTTCGAGACGCGATATATAATACTTAACCGTCTAAGTCTTAAAAATCTTATCGAGATATCTCGATACCAAACTTTCAATACCGCCGTAAAGGTAGTAGAAATCTATCTCGACTACCTAATAGATAAGCCTAATACTGCTTATATTGCTACTACCTACCTAGGAGATATGTTAGCGTAGTACGGGGAGCCGGGTAAACGTATAATGCCTAGCGGTGGGGAAGGTAGAGGCGTAGTAGAAGGACGCTAATGTCTTAAAGAGTAGGATTAGACTTCCGAAAAGACCGGTTTGGGGGAAGATAAATCTATCTTAGATAGGCAGGCGTATAACGAGTTATTAGAAGACTAGAAATTCATTATAGGGTCTAGGCTTGCTACCGCTTACCTAGTATAAGCGTTCTCGGCACTCTCGAGTACGGAGAGTGTCGTCGTTAACAATACTAGCCGGCCCTAGGGAGCTGTGGCGTAGCGACGGCTAATAGGCTAGTTCCCAACGAATACTATTAATAATGACTACGATAGTATAGAATACGTAGAGTGGGCTATTCCGGCTATGTTATCGGCTATCGTAGCGAGCAAAATGTCCCTCCGTCGGCTGGACATCTATCCTAGATAGATTACGATAGCTATCTCCCTAGATATGCTTGTATTCTTAAAAGCTTGCCAACGATATCTATAAGATCTCCTAGCAAGCCTTATAAGCCTCGCTCTCGTTATATCTCCCGCCTCTTGTATGGGTGAAAACGATCGGTAGACAAACGACTTCTTAGGTTTTATAGCTTTATTCCTAGATATCTAACGACTAGAACTTACTTTTACGCCTCGTAATAAGAATAAATAGTTGTCTTATATTGCTAAGATACTCCGGCTACGTAATATATAATATTTCAGTATCGACGCCGTTAACTATACGGCGGAAGACCTTACTATATTTCTACTAGGGTATAAAGATACGTTTAAAGAAGTCGATCTGATATCTATCGGGATTCTAGGTAGAATACAAAGTTAGTACTCGCTCCTATTCATAATCTATAACAAACTTTCTATAAAGGTTCTATCGATATATTACTATATATCGGGATACTTAGAAGTCTTCTACCGGGATATAGATAGAGATAGTGTAGTATAACTAGACGACTTTACGATCAAAATAGAGGGAGACTGGAACGATATAATCGGTAAGATTACCTTAGGCCGCTTAGTACTTATAGGATACGGTATCCAGCTGGGTTATAGCGTACTAACCTCTAGCTCCTAAATACTCTAGTTTACAACGGTAACCGCACCTAAGGACTAAGGTTCTAGATAAGTAGTCAGTATACGCGCTATTACTACTAAACCCTTATTAGTCGATTACCGATTAATCGGTCAAACGGGTATACCCTTCTATTCGATAGCGAGCTTAGGTACGGGTTTTCCCCGTAGCCTTTTACCAGATATATCAATAATTATCTTAATACTTAATAGTTTTAGTCCGACGTACGTGGTAGGTGGGTAATAGTCTATTATTTAGACTCGAGGTACGTTCTATTAGTCGAGGTGGATTAAGCGGCCTTTACCCTTGCCGAGTAGTATCTCGACGACCTATTTATGGCCTCTTGCCGAGGCCGCTTGAAGTGCCGTGCCGTAGTGTCTACCTTATGTATTGACGGCGACGCTCTTGCCGAGTAGTATCTCGACAACCTCTTTATAGCCTTCGGGCCTTCCGCCGAGGCTACCTGGAGCGCCGTGCCGTAGACTTCGTCTTGTATATTGATATCTATTTTCTCCTTGGCTAAGATATAACTTACGCCAGTTTTCTTACTTCTCCTTCTTAGGAGACCGGATATCGGGGCGGGAACGGAAATATAGTCAAAGAAACGGGTTCTCGGTATAGCTAGATATCAGGGTAGTACGGGCCTAGGACAGGTATACGCCAGATACACGGATAGTATACTAGCTATTCGGTAATTTACGGTCGCGCGGCTCGGTATACAAGGACCCGGTGATAACGTATATATAATGCCGAGCCTAATAAGTTATACCGTCTCGTAGTAATAGAATATATAAAGAACTCGGCTAATTGATTATTAGTAGAAACGATAGAACGTAATCTAGCGATAGTACTCTAGTAATCGAGAACGCCCGAACATCGTAGCGTGCCGAGATACTACGTACTAGGCTTACCCTACTTAGTTTGGGCAGTCTCTTATTTAGTACTAAGGCAGCTTAGTATCGATCTTAATATTTCTAAGTAAAAGTAAACTGTATTTCGGAAATCGTATATTAATAGAGAGGAATCGAGATAACCTCGAAGACTACCTTAATAGGCTACCTTCTAACCCCTTATCTCCTACCGACGCGTAAGCCTATCCTTACTAACGATACTATCTCGCCGCTAGCGCGAGTAATAGAGTAGGGCGGCGGTAAAGCCGAAGCGAGTTATTCGTAAGCGTATTTAGTAGGTTATATTAGCGCTAGAAACGGCTTAAAGTTACTATAGTACGTAGGTGAGATTCTTTGTATACATTTTGACAAAAGTAATTAGATAAAAGGCTTACTAGCTATCTACTAACAAGCTATTGATAGGCCTATTAAGAAAGCGAGCTATTAATAGAAATAGCACGCTATAGTAGGCTATAGGGCTTAGCGCGGAGGTTTTTAGCTTACTAAATAACTAACTAACGATACTATAGGGTAATATAGCGTCTTAGCCGTAACCTAGTCCGTACTAAGACTAATTTAACATTGGAAGCAAAGCTAAAAGCGGCTCTCGAGTCGTCGGTTTCTATATTATACTATATAATACAGTACAAAATACTAGATAACTTTGTAAGGTATCCTTATACGATAGGAAGTACTCCTTAAAGTTACTTTGTACCTTAGCAGCGACAAATTTATATACTAAGAGACTATGCGTAGATGCTACACCCGGATACTACACCTAGATACTATACCTAGATACTATACCTAGACGCTATACTTAGATACTACTAATTATATACCCCTTTCCTATCAACCCGCGTATAAGCCTCTGCCGTCCGCCTACGCTAATAGAAAGACGCGGAAGACTTGTATAGTAATTCCTCGATACCCCTTTCGCTCTGCGATTAAGACTAGATACTCTATCCTTATATCCCTATCATTGGAAACCGCACATTAGAACTAAGGCCGCCTATATAGTAGCGGATTGTAAGCGATACACTCTAATAGCTTACGCTAGGCTATAGGCTCTATTAGCAGCGTATAGTAGGTAGCAAGATCCGGTTCGGAATCTATAGAATATCGAGTCCGCGTAGCTATTAAGTTGGTATCGGCCTCCCGTAGGAAAAGGCTTGTATTTTCATACAGGCTTCTAGGTATCGCCCCAACATTTCTAAAAGTCAAAGGGTTACGATAGCTACCAAATACTAATATAGGAGTAGGAAGCTTAAAAGTTATACTATAAGGCGGTGAACTATCAAGTCTCGTATACGGTATATGTTCTAAAGTCCTCCACGTAGTATTTAGTTGCATAGGCAACATGTTCATTGCTGTGAAACGGGCAAAAGGTAGGAGCTATTAGATATAAACGCTCAGCTTTATATTATACAACATGCCAATATAGTACCGTATAGGTAGCGGCCATAGGGCAACGGTATAGATCATTAGTAGGAAAAGTATAATAGGGTATAAGATACTCGAAGATTAGCGGCCAGAGTGACTACCCCTAGTCGGTATCGAGCCCTAACAAAAGCCATTTATTACTAACCTCAAAGTCTATTGTATTATATCTTTTACTCCCTTGGACGTTTCTTCTTATATAAACCTGGATTTGTAATCAATAGTCTGTAGTATTACGGCTCGAAAACAAAGCTAAGGTTATTTATCGACGGAGTATATAGGTTACTAAGTCGTTATTAATATCGACGCGCCACTCGGTTGGGAAAGTAGCGACTATAATAAAGAAATTCCGGTAAGCCCCCTTCGTATACTATTCTATCCTCCTCGAGGGTTGCCTACCTTCTCCTCACTGGATATTTACACTAAAGCCCCGATTCAGCATTTGCAGGTTCTTCTAGAACGGCAACTATCGAAACGGGGACGATTGCACGTTCTCGCACTCCACTCCTATTAGTAACGGCGAGGCGTCTAGTCCGTAGCGTAAAGAAGTCCCAAGGCACCGAACCTACTCAATAGTTGATTTAACTCACTCTATATTAAGAACAGATTTTCAATATGAGTAGTAATACAGAGTCCTCTACTAGTAGAAACAATTACTTCGACAAGGCTCGGAGATAACACGCCTCCCCCGTACCATATTAGTTTAGTTCTTTCAACTAGGGTTATAGGTAGCAGGCGGAAATGACCTTGGCGTTTCTCAAGAAGTACTGAGAAAGCTAGCGAAGGAAGTGGGCCTATGCTTTATCAAGAACGCTATCAATCTATAAGTTCTATTAGCTACTAACTGCTCGAGCCAAGCGAACCTCCTTACTAGCGTCCTCGTACCGCTCTTCCGTTGGGTAACTCATCTAAGGGTCGTTAACTCCTCCGTCCTTAAGTAAGAAGTATCTATTATCTTTAACTATATACTTAGCGTTAGTAGCGTACGGATAGCTGCCCTTTTCAACTTCGTAACGGATATAATTGAAGCTTAGTCTAACCTCGACGTTATAAGGCTTACGCTTCCTAAGATAGTCGAGTTATCGCTTAACGTACTATCCAAAATCGTTAAGTATAATATAACTAACGTTATTAGCGAGGCCTTTACCCCCTTTACTATTAAGTTCGCTACGTTTCTTGCCGTTAATAACGACGATAAGAGCTATTCTAACCTATAAGTAAAGAGGTACCTAGACTATATCAAACTCCGACTCGGGATCGGTATAGAGATCCCTAAATACGGAGACCGCCGAGTAACGCTGGTATTACGAGAGCAATTTGTACTTAAGAGGGATCTTCCCGGTAAGCTATTAGCCGACAAACCTCGCCACAATAATAACCACGCCAATATCACTAAGATCAAAATTATACCTATAGCCGAGGAGATCACTTTGCCTCGTACCGAGTACCTTCCTACGACTAACTCTAGAGAGTAACACCAACCTGGAATCCGGGGTCGACTTAACCGAGAGTTTCGGCTACTACGGGAAGATACCGTCGGCCAACTCCACGATACTATACGTACTATACTCGATAAGGTCCGACGCTCGAAGCCCTATAGCTTATAGTATTCGCACGATAGTAGTCGTACCTATATCTATAACCTCCCTATTCCGCGAAAGGTCATATTCCACAACTTCTCGGGCTTAAAGATTCTCGTTAGATTCAAGTAACCTACTCTAACCCAGACCATGGACCTCAAGCAGAGGCAGGACTGGTAGAAGTATTACAAGCGTCTCCAGAAAGGAGCCCTTATCTACGTCTTCGATACCGCTAGATCCGTTATATTCTTCGAAGTCTTAGATTCTACGTTTAGAACTAACGACGATATAACTAAGAAGGGCAAAGGCTAGAGGCAGTAATAAGACGATAAAGATTTATTAGGGGAGAAGGAACTATCTCTTACCGATAATCCCTATTATAGCTTTGTTATTCTACGGCTCGTAGACCCGAATCGTTATACCATTACGTAGACTTTGCGTTAGTACCGCAATATCGGGTCGTCGGTATCTCGCTATCTCGTCGAGTTTCTAGGTATTCTCCTAGCATCGTTCAAACCCACCCTTAAGGCCCTATAGAAGATCTCCAGACAACCTAAACTTCCCTTCACCGACCTTATCGCACCCTCGGCAAGTACCGATAGAGAAGTACGCATTAACCCGCCTTAGTACATAAAAAAGGTAGGCTTTATCTACGACCTAAAATATCTAGTAGTAGACGGGAAGCTACTTACGATACTAACCTAAGATTTGTATCGAGAGGCCGCCCTTAAAGTTATCTTATCTCGAACTCTCCTAGACTCGATATAGTTTTCTACCTTCCTAAACTCTCTATCTAGAGAACTCTTATTAATCTAAGGACCGCCCGGCACGGGAAAGAGCTTTATTAGCGAAAAGATCATCAAAGTACTTATAGCTAATAAGGCAAAGGCGGACTTAGGCCCGATACTCTACGTTTACTATACTAATTACGCTCTCGACTAGCTTCTAGAGTACCTTCTTAATAAGGGTACGAGAGATATAATACGGATTGGATTACAATCCAAGTCTAAGAGGCTGTAGGACCTAAACCTCCGTATAGTTATACGGGCCGCTAAAAGGACTAAGATAGAGAAAAGAAGCCTCTATAAGCTTGATATAGCGTTGAAGGCCGAAATCCAATATACGACTTAATACCTCCGGGACCTCGCGACTTCCGCTTCCTAGAGGTCTATCAAGTCTTTCATTTCTATCTACCATCCGAATTATCACTAATAACTATTCGGGAACCTATAAGCTAATAAGGATAGCTAGAAGCAAGTTCTCTATAAGCCAGAGAGGATTATACTAACCTAGCTTAATAGAGATCTTAGCAAAGAGGACGAAGTACGCCTAATAGAGATTCTAGAACGGGTACTACTCTTAGCCATGACTAATAAGAAGAAAAAAGTACTATACCGCCACTGGCTAAGGAATATCCGTGATCTACTTATCATAGATATCGTTAATATAGAAACGGACTTCGCAAATTCGAAGTCGTAACGAGATCGTATCCGCAGAGATATTAACCTCCGGTATCTATAGTAAGCTAGTATTATCGGAGTAACGATAACTAGACTCGTCCGAAATCTCGACCTTCTCCGTAAGCTTAAATACAAAGTCTTAGTCTACGAAGAGGTAGGAGAAATCCTAGAGGCCTATCTCCTAATAACCTTACTTCCGTCGGTCGAATATACTATCCTTATCGGAGACCATTTGTAATTACGGCCTTAGATCTAGAACTACGATCTCTAGAGTATAAACCCTCGAGGAGCGAAGCACTCGCTTGACCTCTTACTATTCGAACAACTTATCAAGCCGCCGTACGACAATAATACCCGCCTTCCGTTTAACGTACTATACACCCAGCGTCGTATATACCCTTCGATCGCCGAGCTAGTCCGCTCGACCCTATATCCACACTTAACCGATAGCTATAATATATCGACGTATCCAGAGATTACGGGTATTAAGAAGCGACTTTTTTAGCTTCAACACGACAAGCTCGAGGCTAACGTATCGAGCATAGATCCGACCACTACCTTATACTCGAATACCTTTGAGATCGACATAACTATGGCCCTAGTATTATATCTAGTACGTTAGGGTGAGTATAGCCTAGACGATATTACGGTCCTTACCCTATACCTCGGCCAACTTCTCAAGCTATATCGACGGATAGAGTCCATATTCGAGATCTCGCTTAGCGACCGCGACATAGAGGGTCTTGGAACCCTAGAGGAAATTGACCACAATGTACTACCTACTACTGAACTTGGGAAAGGCCCAAGTCCCGTCGCTAAGATAACATTGCTCAAGAGCCTACGGCTAGCTACCGTCGACAACTTCCAAGGCGAGGAAGCAAAAGTGATTATTATCTTACTAGTTCGTAGCAACCTGTAGAACAATTGTAGCTTCCTTAGCACGCCGAACCGTATTAATGTTCTACTATCTCGTGCCAAGTATAGTATATATATTATCGGTAACGCGAATATATATAGCTTCGTACCTATATAGTCTGCCGTTATAAATATACTATAGGCCAAAGGTAACTTTGGCACTACTTTAGAGCTACACTACCCTCGCCACCCCGACACGCCGATTACTATCTTAAAGCCTAATGATTTTATAGTTTACGCGCTAGAGAGCGGTTATAGCCAAGCCTACGATAGGAGGCTATAATATGGTTACAAGTATGGTGGACGATGCTATTCTGAACTATTGCACGCGGCCTTCAAGTGCCTCGAGAAGTACTAGCGATTGAAGCCAAGTTGCACGCATACCTGTCCGCTAGTCTACGGCGAGAGGTATTATACGAAGTACGAGACCAAGCTGTCTAACATCAGTCTTAAGTTGCCTTGCAGCTATATAGTAGACAAAGCTTACTATTAGTAGACGCGGTAAGTCCAAACTATTAAGTACTACGAAATAGTCACTCGTAATATTCCCGGCTATAGGCATATCGTCCAAGTCCCTTACTACGTTAACGTTCTCGCCAACGAATACTAGTATAAGGCACTCTACGGACTCGAACAAGAATGCGGTTATACGTATACCAGAATGTACTAGCAATGTAATACTCGATTCAACAGCGAGTTAATCTAGGAGAGTCACGGCATTTGCAAGCAGATCTGCGGACGTAGGTACACAACTTGCCGCCATAACTGTCAAGCGTCCTACCACGGCACCAAGGATTACCCACCCTACTCTATACCCTACGAAGTGCGTTACAGCTATTCTAAATATAGTAAGAGGTGCTATAAGCCCTATACACTATGCGCCGAGGCCTATTATTCTTCAGGCTATCTATATAATTAGTACACTATACCTTACGCTATACCGTACGACTTCGTGCCTTACTCCAAGCGTTATGACTAGGTCTTGGTTTATAGTTACCAATATAAGTGCTCCCATATCTTCTAAGACCTTAACTTAGAATCGTCCTTTCTCGATAACCTTAACTAAGCTCGGACTATCCCTATAGGTCCTTCCGTCTACAGCGAACCCTGTATAGATACCATATACTGCCAGATCTATAGGCCGGAGTTAGTAAAGTCCGTTATCGTCGATTTTATTAAGATGAACAAGTACCGTAATACTAACTTAGATATTAATCTATATATATTCCCTAACTACGGCCACTTCTTAACGGCAAGCTCGATAGATAGCCAAATAGATATATCGGTATACTATAATATCGATCCCCTTACCGGCCACCCTATCTCTATCAAAACCTCCTCGCGGCCCTTTTCCATAGATAAGGTCAAACTCTACGCTAGCTACCGCGGCTCCCTCTACAACGTTGCTCGTTACGGCCGTATTATCCGCCGAGCTATACTAGACGAGACGACTAAGAAGTTCATTATATAGTCCCTAAGCCGCCACTCGCTTCTTATAGACCGGTTGTACTCCGAGTAGAGATACCTTAAGAAGACGTAAGCCGAAGTGAAAAAGAGCCGCTAGCTATTGTAGTTTATTAAGGACGTTATTATAACGACGTCTCGGTCTTGCCCCGGGTAGATTCTCGTACTATCGAAGGCAATAGGTCGGAGTCGCTACAAACTACTCCTCAGACTATGGAACGATATTAGTAGCTTTACGCGCGAGGTCTAGAAGGAGGAGTAGCCCTTGTAGAGGGTAGCGAATCTCGTCCGCTTTGCGAATTAGCAACACCAAACGTAGGGAGTATTTGTATTTGATAAGTCTATTCTCCAAGTCAAAGGGACAATTATAGCTATTATACTACTCCTTAGGTACGAACTAGTCGTATACTCGGACTTCCTCGAGGTTAGTAGGGTAGATAGTAGCGTTGCCGGGGAGTACGCGGAGCTCAAGTTTGACTTCCAATCCCAACTTACAGCCTACTTAAATCTCGTTAAGCTCGCGCGTAACTCGAAATTGCCGAGGTAGGAAGTCGAGGCACATATATACTACGCGCAATTCTGTAGCTTTGTACGGACACTTGCCCCTAAGTCCGAAAACACTACCCCGCTACAGGACCCGATCCCAATCCTACTTAAAGCTATCTCGGCTAGTCCTCTGTAGAGTAGCAAATACGACTTCCTCAAAGCCCTAGATCTATCCTATATAGCCTCCGCCATAGTTGTTATCGATACCCACCCGTCTCTATCCGATATAGTCTTATAGGTCGAGTCTATTAAGCATATACTTTGCGAAGGCGTCTTCTACCAGGCCGTCTCGGCCGAGGAGCTGAGGGCTATATACGCCGCCATAGCGAACAGCTTTCGTAGCACGGGGTACTAGTATACTTACGAGAACGGCCATCCGTTTACGGTGGGCGAGTGCGGTATACCGATAGAACGGGTAAGGTATCCGGAGTACGAGACGCCGATTAGCGGGAGGGACTATCGCCCTACCGATAGAGTCCGGAGGGCTATTAAGATAGATAAGTTGGCAGTAGAAGTTAAGGGGATAGGATTATAGGATTATTAGCGCGGATATTCCGGTAGGGATACCGAGATACTATACCGACCTAGTATTAGAACAGGCGATCGGATTCTACGCCGCGTTATTACTATACGGTCGAAATTAGAAGAATAGTACGCTATTAGACTTTCCGGACATAATCGGCACTACGTCCTAGGGGTAGTATAAATCTCGGTACCGTACCGTCCCTACTTTATTCTTTCTTAGGACATAGGTATTAAGGTAGAATACGCCCTTAATATACCCAAGTCGTTGTAGGGTTAGTCAAGTAGATAGAGGAAATTCATTCAGATTTATTATCTAGGATAAAGGTTAAAGTCCAAGGTAAATAAATTTAAGCCCTTAACTTAACGCCGTAAATCGTCTCTACATAGTTTTTAAAGTAGTTCAAGTACTTAAACCTTAACGCCTCCCCCTAATACTTAGGGTAGTTATATACTATCTACTTCGTATTACCTATATACCTCGTATATATCCTATCGAAGTGGTCGTATATTATAGTAGGCCGATAGTATTAGAAAGTCCTCTTTTCGTAGGATAGACTCTCGTCCCCGATACAGCGCGGGCATTACGTCCTCTATATTAAGAGCGGAAACGTATTTGGGCTAGAAGACTCCTCCTTTACTATAATATCGGTAGGCACTCTTTGCCGAATACGTTCCCGTTTGACGGTCTCTCGCTTACTATATAGGATAGATATAAGCTCGCCCGCCCGGATACGGACTGTAAGGAGTACGGTAAAGCTTAAGTCTTCCGGCTATTTGTAAAGGATCTAGGCAAGCTCGGCACGCTTCGGGATATATAGGTCGACGGCCGGCTCGATATACTCCTACTCTTCCTCCCTATTAGCCTAGCCCTTAATATCCTAGGTCGGGCGGTAGTAGAAATAATCCTCCCGGTACCCCCGCCGAATATTCTTACTATACTTTGCCCGCTTTTTAGCGATTAATTTAGTAAGCTTTCGAATCCGGTCTTCGTTCTCTATACTTGTAATCCGGTATTGACCGCCTTTAAGCTCTACTCTCTCCGCCTCTAGCGCGAGGATCTCCGGATCGGGAGGCATTTCGGCCTAGACCTTATTAGGGACTATATCCTTACACACGCGGGGGTCGTATATAATACTAATATACAAAAGCATTCCAATTAGGCTATCTTCGGTCGGTTCGTCTAAGACTACATTCTATAGGTAAAACTAGACTTTCTCGTTAATATATACGCTATTAAACGTAGCCTACTTCGGATCGTAATATATTATCTAATCGCGGATAGCGTTAAACGCGTTACCTATTTACTTTTAGAATAAATGCCATCTTTAAGATATAGAAAGATATACCGTTAGCCGTATTTCCTACTTCTCTACGCTAGGCCTTAGGCTTAATCGGCCTCTTATATCTATAGTCTAGCGATTGTTACGCTATATCGTTTCTCAGTTTGTAATATAGGAAAGGTTCGTATAGAGGAGGTTTATATAGAGAAGGCTTATATAAAAGAGGTTTATCTAGAGGAAGTTTATATAGAAAAAGTCTATCTAGAGCAAGTTTATATCGAGGAGGTCTAGCTTCTAAATAAGTATATTGACTCCCGCTTATCCCGCTATATATATACTCTGCCGTACCTATACTCGCTAAAATAATAGTACCGTCGAACCGGCGGAAAACAAGCCTCTTAAACTATTCCTTCTTCTAGCGGAGCGGCGTATATTTAACTGGGCCGCGATTCTTTACTTAAAAGACTCGACTAACGTTAGTTAAACTCGACGCTACAAACGCGCCGTCGTATACTATAAGACTAACGATAATAGTAATAAGATAGAAGATTAGCCACTTAGTAAGTATAAAGAAGAAAATAGTCCTAATTGTAGATCGGTTAGGCTTAAGACTATTTAGGAAAACTAGGTAGTATATACGGTTTGGGCTTATTATCTACCCCTTTATAGTAGATAAACTTGATAGATATTACCAAGACGTCCTCGCCGGTATCCGGGTAGCGTACGGCTATTAGTAAGATATCTTCGTAACAAAGATACTTTAGATATCCGCGGCTTACGGTCTTTTACGAGAGTATCTTTTCTAGTACCCTAGAATCGTTATCTAGTATATAGTCTTTATCTTTGCCGGCGGAAGACCCCTTAATAGCTTTTAGGCCGAAAAGCTCTTCCAAATACCCGTTTTTAGGGCTCTTTTTCTCGCCGTTTACGAACTCGGCCGGCCGCGCCCCTATAAAGGCAAGGCCGAAGTAGTACCCCGATAGGTTTATACGATACCTCTCCCAAGAGAAGATGCTAGTATTATAAGTAATATTGAAGGTTAGAAGGGCTAATAGATCACTAGAGTCGATAACGTCCTTTCCGCCGCTATTAGGCGCCTAAAGATCGAAGCGAGGGACTAAGATAGTATCGTACTACTTATACTCTCCGTTAGCATTAGCATTATAAACTAGACGCTAAAACGAGACTTACTTTAAGCACTTCTCTATTATTATTCCTATCTATATAGCAACCCGTAGTGCTAGCGTACAACTACTTATATTAGCGAAAATATTCCTACGATATACCCTAAGACTTGATCCTATACGCTTTATACAAATAGAGGAGGAAATCTATCGCTATTATTCGGTCTACTTTTTTAATTACCTCTTCCCAAGTCCCTCTTAACTCGGCAAATTCGCAGTATTTCTATATTAGTTAGCTACGGTACTAATTAAACGAGAGAACGGCCTATTTACCTCTTCTATTTTCGTAGTATACCCGTAATATTAATCTTAGTATTATCGGTATAGTCTAGCTTAAGGAATTGAACGTCTTTAAGCTGTTCGCGGAGGGCGGTATGTTGGGCGGTTATAAGGGCCTTTGGCCTTTTGGCAATTCGCCTCTCCGATTCTTGCTACGTAAAGCGTTAGATGAAATCCGCGCCGTAATACTTAGGATCGTTTGGGAGCGGTCGTACGGGAGCACGTAGAGCTATATCTTCGAATAAAGCTGAATACGAAGCCCTCCGACTCTAGTATAGAGTTGGAGAGCGCGAAATGTACGAAACCCGCCATTTTGTACTATATTAAGACTAGGAAGCCGAAAATGGAGGTAGGTCCTAAATCTAGGATACTAGAAACATATCCTTAAGAAATAGAATGTCCTAAGCCTTAGGCTTGGAGATAGGGGTGGGGCGGCGGCTGTCGACCAGCTGGGTAGAGGGGTCAAGCCGCGTAGGGGTAAGAAGTGGTACTAAGTATATGACGGTAACTAGTACGCCTTACTATTAACGCCGCTGAAATTAGCGACATGCGCCAGCCAAATTCGGCGGCTGTAACAGCGATTTCTCGACTTAATGTGATTAGTATTGGACTAGTAGGTCAAGGAGAATGGAAACTTACGCGACTAGACGCCGCTAAAGTATAGTAACCGTGCCAACCCTTAATCTTAGAATAGCATTGATAGTAAAAGATAGAAGGAAAGTGTAAATTCCATCGTTAATGTAGTAGTAGTATCTTAGAAGGATATGATATTGAAGCTTGGAACATATGAAAGTAGGGATATGGGAAACGCTTGTAGGTTCGAGTCCTTGCCTCCTTGCAAGGTTATGACCGGTCAGATAGTGTATATATTTTGTGGCTGGTGTTTAGAGAGGGCCTGGGATTGGTCTCCTTTCCCGTGAGTAGACCGTAATTCCCTTGTTTTATCTCTTATAAGGTAGTGACCGGCTAGTAACTACAATTACTCTCTACAAAGTGCCTAGGCCGAGCCTAGACGCATGTTCCTAAGCGTAGAGGCCTCGGCTCTAGTATCTATCCTCATCTACCTCGACCGCTTGAAAGCCCGACACTTCTATATACGGAACTTCGGCTTTTCGAGTACCGAAGTTAACCTGATGTAGAAGTAGCCCTTGAACCTCCTTAAACTGCCAGCTTAATATGATATAGGCTTCGCTATGATATATGGTTATAGTACTAGAGAAGTCATTTACTAGGCCGGGATAGGTAAAAGTCGTAACGGTCTAGTACCTAACCAATTTTTTTAGAACGAAATGCAGACGTACGGCCTTACATGACTTACGAAGATATTTGACGAAGATATCAATAATGATTTTTACGTCCCGATCCACCCGACTCCGAAGAACGGAAAAACAATATACGGTTGAGACTATACTACGATACCTTTACTATAGTAGGCTTTCTCTAGTGTTCCTTTTTACGAGTAGATGCAATTTATAAAGTACCTTCCGGGGGATACTACAAGAACAGCTGGCTACGGGAGACATCTTGAACTATAGGAACAATCGTATCGTGGTCTCGAACGCTTTATAAGACAAAGGCAGATTATACTATAGACCACATTGACAGAAGCTAAACGAGGCTCCCGGATCGGCTATAAGATAGTGCTGCTTCCCCTGCTCCGTCTGCCTGGGAGGCCCGAAATCTTTGATATGAGCTCCTAATCTTCTTGTTGTTCTACACAGGTCTGCAGCCCCTGACGCGTCTTCCACACCCACTTACACCACTTCTAACACTACAATTGCGATACCTTCCCCCGAGTTCAACGAGGCGGAACCGGCTGTACAGCTTGTACCACCTATTCTCGCACCGATATTCGCATCCGGCGGAGTATGACAACCCTCAATCCTCGAACAGATCAAGTCCACACCTCGTGTGAGACTCCAAACGCGACACGTTACCGACCTCCCCCGCATCCTCATATCCGACGGCAAGCACAAGGGCGAGTGGGTTCTCGAGAGTTGGCTACACAGCGAACGAGCCCGTACTTCCTGGGTGTCTGAGAACGGCCTCATCCTTCTCCAGATCATCCACGGCGCGGCGGGCGCGGCGACGTGGTTCTGCAGGCACTGCGATGCTCGCCGCGTCCACAAGTCCTACGCTTTCGCAGCCACGACGTCGGCGGAGAAGCACCTCAGGAAACAACACCGTCTCCTCAAGCTGTCGGACTCCCGACCTTCCTACGCCCGCAGCTGCGGCCCCAACCCCCGGCGAAGATCTCGCGCCTAACCGACATCGCCGCAGCAGTCGTTTCCCCCGACGGTTCGACGATTACCAGGTAGTAATACCCTCACTTCTACGCCCACGAGCACCGACGCCAGTAGCCGCTAGACCCCAGCGCGCGGCACCGCGACTACGCGAACCCCCCCGAAACGACGACGAGCCGATGCCTGACGACGTACGCGACCCTATCGAAGAGAGCGACAAGGAGTTCATCAAGAACTCTATCCAGTTGATGATAGAGAAGATTAGCAAGTACGAGGATCTACTGGACGATAATCCCGCGGGTTGGGCTTCAATGGTCCTAGATCCGCGGTTCAAGATGCGTTAGATCGTCAGGAACCTCCTGAACAATAGGGGCGACTTTATCCTGGCACGTTTTCGATATCTCTACAACCGCAGGTATCCGGCACCCATACAAACAAGCGGGGAGGAAGATACGGAGGGTTCTCCTGCCCCCCATGACCGGGCGTTGCCCTCGTTCAACGCGTTGTTGGAGGGTAGTGAGGATGAACAAGATACGGTGGATGAGGTCACGGACTACTTGGCGCAGCCGTTGGCTCCTTCTACGCTTGACGAGGTCAAGATTCTGGACTGGTGGTTGTTACAGAGGGAGAGATATCCACGGCTATTTAATATGGCGATGGACCTTCTCTCTATACCGGCAATGAGCAGCGAGAACGAGCGTTCGTTCAGCCAGGCGAAGTTGGTGATAACCTCACAACGGCACCGCTTGGACCCTACTACGATACAGCAGTTGACCTGCTTGAAGGCGTGGAACCGCAGCGAGCCCTTTCCAGACGTGTGGGAGGCACTCAACTAGGTGGGCAGCCGAGGGCAGGGCAGTGGGAGGCAGGTCAGCCGAGGGCAGGGCAGTGGGAGGCAGGGCAGCCGAGGGCAGGGCAGTGGAGGCAGGGCAGTGGGAGGCATCCTCAACACCAAGGAAAATACGGATCTCTAGGAAATACGGCATCGCGATGGCTTCAATTACACGGACTTGTCAAATCGCAAGCAAATCTACTGCCAGCCCGCAAGTCAAACCCGGAAAAGGGCAAATAAGGCAAATCTGGGTGCAGATCTGACTTGTTTGACTTGTATCCCACGCTGGGACTTTCTCCATATCGCCGGCTTTTACAACGTGCCCTTCAACATAACCAACTGGCTTGGTAGAGGCGTTCTTGTTGATTTTTCGGACATTGTCAGCCCATTTGCACACGAACTCGATTGGGACGGACAAAGTTATGCGTTGAACCAGGAGTTGTACCATGCCAAAATCCGGAGCCTTGAGAGGAAAGGATTCTTGTGAGAATTGACTAGCTTTATACCAGGTCTCGTCTGCACAGATTCACCGAATGGAAATTGCTGGATGGCTACGTAGTCACCACGCTCTGCTGTTGTTTCTTGCACAGCAACCACAGCCAAACACGTTGTCCGGAGCAACACATACGCTGCGTTGTTTTGGCTCGATGTATTTCAGAAGCCACTGCCCGTGAGGTGACCATCGGGTTTGGGCGATGGAGCGGTTGGTCAAGGGAACACGGGCCGCACGGCCAGCGGACGTGGGATCTGTGGGAGGGACGACTGGACACGAAAGCTCCTCAGAGTTGGGTGTGTGCGAGGTGCCTGTCATACAGATGGACCAGGGCAAGCAATGCCGTTATCGGCTCTTATTCCTGCTGTATATGTTGGTGTTATTTCCGGCAGTAGTCGCCTTGACCCCCAGACCCACGTAATAAGTTACGTAGTGCGCTGACGCCGCAGAGCAGTTTCGAGCGCTTTTCCTGTCACAAGACCAAGAGTAAGCCTCAAGACTCGCGGTTGACTTTGTCTTGCACCTGCTCGTTCCCAAACTTTTCCATTGCCGGATAGTTATACGCATCATAACCTTTACTCAAGTTGAGCTCTCTCCCGTCGCTCGACCCTTAGACATCCCACGGAGCTAAACGATAACCTGGACCAAGGACAGATATGGCGGTGTTCACGACGTTCACGGTTGGGGGAGGAAGCCCTCTTTACTCGTCAGCCTGGATGCCCGCGTCCGTCAACGCCTACGCTGCCACCTGCATCTACTTGGTCGTCCTCGCTGCTCTCTTTCGCTGTCTTGCCGCTGTCAAATCTATCCTGGAGAGGCGTGCAATCGATATCGAATTTAATCATCGCTACGTTATCCTTCCAATGAAGGGAAATAGTTACCCTGGCGTCTTGACAGAGAATGGTCTGGAGGACGATGTTATTACTGTGCGACGGCGTACAAAGGGCATGACGCCCGCTCCCTGGAGAATCACTACGGATGGACCGAGAGCTCTAATACAGTTGGTGTACGCCGGCATATTGTACTTCATGTAAGCGTCGGTCATCCTCGGATACAGGCAGTTGTTAACCTTTGCATAGCATGATCTCTCTCGCGTCGATGGATGTGGGCTACTTTTTAGCCGTACTATGTGGTATATTCATTGGCAGTCTGGCTATGGGGAGATACGGTGGTTGGGAAAGCGGCGAAGTGAGCCTGCATGGCTAAAGCGCCAAAGCCAAAAGAAGGGAAAAAAGCGTTGTGCCCCTAGGTCTAGATGTTGAATCATTCCTTCCACAACATACCCTAGAAGCCGGTTTCAGTAGGCCACCGAGTGCTATTAGTCCACCGAGTGCATCCATCCGCGGCACTGCATAGCAACTCGATAGCTATTCGGTCAGATCTTGGACCATCGCAGCAGCATGGCCACAGCGATGACAGGCAACACACTAACCAGCTCGCCCAATCCGGCAAACTCGGGTGGGATCCTTGCGTTGGCAAACGCACCGGCGGCGAGCAGGACAGCGAAGAGGTTGTAGACAAAGCCCCAGCCAAAGTTGAAGGCGATCCTATGAATGAACTTTCTGCTCACGTCCATAGCAGTGAGGACACCGGCGAGGTTGGGACGCATGAGGACGACATCGGCGGCAGACTGGGCAATGTCGGTTCCTCCGTCGTTCATATGCACGCCGATGGTGGCCTGGGCTAGAGCAACCGCGTCATTAATGCCATCGCCGCAAAACCCGGTATTGATCAGTCTGGTTTATGCCGTGCGGTGGACTGGCAACCGGTGGGCTCGGAGGAACTGCGGCGTAAGTTGAGCTCAAAATGGACACCAATACTTTCAGTGAGCGCAAATAACAAGGATGATGAACGCTTTAGGGACTGGTTTGGTTATCGTTATGAAAGGGTGGCATCTTTAGGTCACGACATCGCAACTGTATTAAATAAAATACAAAGGACCTATTAGAATAGAAGCTATAATATTATCCTGCCTTATCTAAGAGGTTAAAGACCCTTGTATTCTTGATAACATAGTCGCTCGGGCCGGTGTAACCGAGGACTACCCGTACGCGGCTGGTGTCCGCGTGGCCATGTATGTTGGCGAGGATGGTAGCTGCTATTTCGTAGGACGTCTCCATGCCTGATTTATAGCGTATATCTGGATCGGTTAGATGCGACGTGGTGGTGTCGCTAGAACCAGGCTAATCGCCTAAAAATGTTGTTGATGTATTATCCTTATACGGCGTGCCTATGGGTTCGAGAAGACGAGAATTATCTCCTTTGCTGCGTCGTGGTGTTTCGGATAACGATGTTAGATGGTAGCTGCGTGCTAATGTCTAGGGTTACTCCTCGTTTAATAAAGCCTTAATAGAGGATACGCGAGGAGTTCCCGAAGCTATACTAGCTCTTGTCGTGCCCCCATTTTAAACTTACTAGTAGTCGTTAGGACGCTATCTACGGCCTAGAAACCCCTCTACTTTAGCATTAAAGACCCCTTTCTGATATAGTAGAGCACGTAGTCTTCCATTCTCACGTACGACTTAACGGGCAGTCTACTATATCTCGAACGTGGCCTGAATACTAAGCCGCCCCTATTTATCTAAGCGTCGCCGCAAGTCACGTATCAGCTCCTCCCGCTAGGCGCGAGACCGGCGCTGGTTTTCGCGTACCCGTTGCCTCGTCTCCGCGGTTTTGTGCTAATTCCCTTCCGTTAGTCACGGTCCCAAGCGAAAGTAGATCTGGGCTTAGTCACCTTCCACGGCATGGTCTGCTTAAGAGCAATAGCAACCAAGCCACACCAGCAGTTTGCAAGACGAAGAGGGCAAGAGCTGAAGATTTGGAACTGGATTCCTGCAATTGATGGGCTGGAGGAAAGGGTGAGGTGCACTGTACCCGGATGAAGGCGGGGGAAGAAGAGGACCGCAGCCCCCAAAGGTCATATTACTTCTGGGCGGGGCACCGTGCCAATAGCATGCGTGTACGGAGCTTACCATATCCATCTAGAAAGCATGATGGCTCGTTCCAGCAGCTGAACTTCTGCCCGAGCTACCGGAAAGCTCACCATTCATTTTGTAATGCGGCTTCGGCGGGATTTAGCGTGCCATAGCCTTACGGTTCTTGTAAATCTTGGGAGCTTAGCAATGACCGTGAGCTGTAGTACAGACAATTCGAACCGATCGGAGCACTTCTGTCCGCCGTGTTCTAGGATTTGCTTTTGTGCCACAGAGTCGCGTTATATTCATCTATCTATTGCACGTACTCCTCGCCAGCGGTGGCCTAGCCCTTGATTCTATCAAGGAGCACCAAGCTCTGCATATGATGGTCTCCTTGTTCAACTATATGGTCGCCGAACTAGCCCGCAGTACGATTTCCCCGACCACGTGAAGACCCTGCTTAAGTTGTTAGCGTACTTTCTTCCCGCTGTGTTCCTCATGTAAGAGTCTGAGACCTACCGTAGTACTAGATGATCTTCCGTAGACCGGCCGCCTTGAACATCTTATAGAGGGTTGGAATGGTGGGCCACAGGCTCTGGGCGGGCAAGTTGATGGACCCGCGAATGGTCCCTCCCTATTTGCAGACCAGCTAGTAGGGTATCGTCTAGGCATATACCTGGACGATGACATAACTATACATACCTCGTGGTCGGCCTTGCGGAGATCGACAAGGATAAAGTCCTTGCCAGCCGCGTTACGACTATTGCGGAGTATCTTTAACACCGCGTCGCGCGTTATAGATGGTGCCTCTGTCTTCGGTGCCGAATAAGTTGCGTGCCACGGAGGTGGCACTGCGTCGCTAACGTGGATGGTAGAGGTTATCGTCAAGGTTCCCCAGTATGTCAAAGCAGGTATGCGGTGACCCAATACGGATACGAGTCCAGATAGGTTACTTCGCCCTACAGACATCAGTATCTCCTTTCCTATGTCGAATGCATTGGGGACTGTTATAATTTATAGTTTGGTTCGAGTGGTGCCGACTCCTGGCGCCGCCGCAGGAGGCTGTCTCACCCGACGTCCGATTGGTTGAAGAGGACAGGTAAAAGATGTCCGCCGCGTGCCGTTCTGTTGGGAATTCGTTTGAACCAGTGGGTCAAGTGACTTGCAGTGGAGTTGCCAGCCGTCCTGTCGTCATCCTTTGTACCTTCGATAACGCATGTTCCCCTCCGAGATTGGCGAAGCGTTAGGGCAATATAAAGTGCTTGCCCTAATCGCCGACTTACATGGAAGGATATACGTTGGAGCTCGAAGGACAGTAGTTGAGCATCCTGTGGTATCCACACCGGCTAAATAGATCTCACTGCGGTTAACGCAGAGAGGCAGATGACGAACACGTCGAGATGATGACCTGTCCCTCGAGAGAGGCTCCCGGACGTCGGCAGCTTGGGTCTCCGGGGTCGGATCCGCACCCTCCGCACTCAAAAACGTCGATTGCCACGTTGACGTGGTGGGTCCGGTTGTTCTCGGCGCCAGCCATTGCAAGATGAGCTCTATTCGAGATAAAGGCCGATATCCGTGTGAGGGGTGACTTTGTAGTTCTCGTTGCACCGTTTTGCGAAGCCTCGCAATATGTCTGCCTTACCGCCAAGGAGACGCATGAGGCCCATGACATTTCTTCGTGCCATTCCAATTTGGCGGAGAAATACTTGCATGTCAACCAGCCGAGCAATGTATATCTCATCTTCAATGGTGTCCGTATCGTGCTCGATTTGGCGAATGGGTAGCGCAAACGAGTCGACAATGTCATCGCTGTCATCCCGTTAGCTATTATTAGCAGCCAGAAACCTCAGAAGATCCATAAATGAAGATCCATAGGTCAATGCTTACATCAGTGCATAGCAAATCCAATCGCTGCTTAGAGAAGCGCAGTCTTTGAGTCGGGAAATCCGCGTCCGAACTTGGGAGGCGTGGGTGTTGGGTGTAAAGCTGAAACTGAGCGTGCCCTCACGGAAAACCACGGCATAGATGTTGAAGGGTTTATACTGGATCCCCTTGGCGTGATTCACGCAATTGAAGGATGTGAAGGAGGCAAAGTAGTAAGTGGGAAATAGTTCAATCTTTTCGCGGTTCTCCTTGGTGTTGATATCTTCGACTGTTAGGGGGTGGATGCCGAACGCCTTGCCGATAACGCGAATTTCTTCTTCCGTGGGATTATCGATGTTGAGCCACCAGACGCCGTCCATGTCGCCCTTGGGAAGCCTGAAAAGATTTTGGAGGTCTTCACCAGGAAGAACCAGGTCGCCAAACTCAGCGGCGTGGATGGTGGATTCCCACGCGGTGGAGAAGCAGCTGAATCGATTTGGATCTGCAGGCTGTCGTGGACCTCGGTTGCTGGGAGCTGCGCACTCTTCTTTCTTTTGGTCGGTTGGAACGTCGATGAGGGATCCATCTGCAGCCATCGTGGGCAGATGGGGCAAAGCAGTGGCGTCAGGTCGCAGGTTTGCAAAGACCCGAAATGTGGGCTGCTGGCTCTCTTCCGACTTGGCTAAGAGGGTTCCCAAATAATCAAAATCGATATGTAGCTTGTCTTTCCAACGCTCCTCCTGGACGGCATTGGGCGCATCCGCTTCGGCAGATCTGTCGGTAGCCGCGACCGAGCCGTCGCTGAGAACATGAAGCCGGCTCCATTGACTGGGGAAGCTGCCGTCGGATGTGGTGCGGGCAAGGCCGTCCTCCTCCCTTGCCTCTCCCTTATTGGGTTCTGAGGGACAAGTTCCCTGCTCGTGCTCGCGCTCACGACGCCGGGCTTCCGCAAAAGCCTTTACGGAACGTCGTGGAGACACAGCTCGTCGTTCGGTGGAAGCAATCGTAGCTTGTCGGCCGCGTCGACGGCCGGGGGAGGCATCAAGGGGACCCTCGTCCGCCACCGTCTCGTCAAAATCCTGAATACGGAGGGTAGATTTGAGGGCTTGGCCCGAGTTGAGCGGCTGGATTGCAGGACTCTGGGGGCGATGGTCATCCATCGCTACGCCCGTTTTGTGTCTAGCATCAGAGGTGGGATCTTCGTCGTTCGGCAACTTTCGTGTTCCCGGTCGCCTGCTCCGTCAGCTCTGTCTGGAAGGGAGTTGAAAAGGAAGCTTTGCTTTGAAAACTCTTGTATCGCAGGTGACTAACTCGATCCTAGGTGAACCCCCAGGATAAATGGCTGTGGAATCAATGGCATCTGCGACGACGGCGGACAGGAGCATGGCCACTGACGAAGACTTCTTTCGCCTTTGCTGGGCATCCGGACAACCCCTATCAGAATCTGTTGTCGCCGAATTCGGCTAGTTCGTTTTGTGCCGCGGGGCAAGCGGGTTGCCGCGCACTGTATAAGCCACGACCAGCCCTGACGTGAGACTGGCCCGTGCGGACAATAAGACACAAGCCATGAAAACCTTACCCGTGCCCCGCCCCTCTTACTCGGCCCTCGCAAGCTTGCAGCCGAAGCTTCCCCACATTCCCCTCGGTCAAGCAGAAAAATCTCTCATTTTTAATTTTATTCTTCTTTACACTCACATCTTCCATATCGGCCATTCGGCCTCTAGTTTCATCACCCTCGCCTCCTACTTCGTCAGAAAAGATAAATCGATAACAACAAAACTATGGCCGTTGGATTCTGCTCCGGCGGAGGTAGCGACCAGGATGATTTGACATCTCCTGGGCGCGGGGCTGATGTTAGCCATGACCGTGGGCACGAATCGCACGGTCACGGTGATGGAGGCTGCTCTGAAAAGGCAGCCTGCCCTGATGGGGGCGATTGCTGCGACGACAAGGCGTGCTGGGATAACAAGGATAGTTCGTCCGGCCGCTCCGCGACGCTGTCATGCTGCAATCCCAGCGAGGAGCACTGCGACGGTAGGTACCTGATGAGTGCTCTGTTCCGGGCTCTACGACTCACGTTATTCACAGAAAAATGCATCATGGCCGCTGCGGCCCTCGAGTGCGAGCAGACGTGTGAGGGTGACGCTGCCGCTCACAATGGTACGTATTCCAAGTCTGCAGCGAGGTAAACAAGGTTGACATCTTCTCCCAGGCGCAACCAGCCATGAGCACGAGCACGATAAGGACGGCCACCATCCGGCCTCAGCGTGCAGCACCCACCTGGCCAAGGCATTTAATCAGTACGGTGCCTACCTTGAAAGCGCCCGCTGCATTTGCCGTAGCATCCTTGACCGCGGATTTGCAGCGACCTGTTGTGACACAAGGATTACCGGCACCACTGTCGACGAAGCAGAAACCGAGGCCCATGCTACCGGTCACGGCTTGCACAAGCGCAAGGGCAGCGATCATCACCATGGCATGAAGCGCCGCGCTAAGAACGCCCGCATATCACACGACGACCTCGCCATCAAGCATATGCAAAACGAGGACTGCTGCAGCGGCCATGATGTCAAGAATGTTTCCTTGTCGGAGAAGCCCCCAGTCGCTATACTTGCGGACAGGGATCTCGAGATGGCCGAGGGTTTGGAGCACGTCACCCTTACTGTCGACGGTATGACCTGTTCTGGGTGTGGCAACAAGATGGAGCGTACATTAAAGGCCATCCCGGGGGTCTCGGCGGTGCGTGTCAACTTCGTCATGGGCCACGCTGAATTCAGTGTTGACACGACCATCACTACTGCCGAGGAAGTTGTGCGCGAAGCGCAGCGAGCCACGGGATTCCACTGCAACAGGCTGGCCAGCGATGACCAGACCATTGATCTCCTTGCTTCTGGGGCGTCTGCCAAAGCGTTGACGGACCGGGCTATCGAAGGTGTGACGCATGCTGTTATTCTCAACAAGAAAACGGTCCGTTTGACCTACGAACCTGCTGTTATTGGAGCCAGGGCCTTGCTTGAAGAGGCCCGCCTTCTGTCCGAGGGACTGGCACCGCCGCGAGACGACCCGTCTGTTTCCAGCGGCAGGAAGAGGCTCTATGACCAGCTCATGAAGACGGCAGCGGCAGCGGCACTCACCATTCCAGTCATTATCCTCGCCTGGGGCGACACCCTTGTCGGTGAACAGACTCGCGCGTATGTATCTATCGTACTCGCCACTCTTGTCCAGCTCATCGCAGTGCCGGACTTCTATAGCCCCGCCATTTCGGCCCTCGTCCACAGCGGATCCATCGAGATGGACATGCTGGTTGTAATCAGCATAACCGCGGCTTATGCGTACTCCGTCGTCGCCTTCGGTTTCAGAATGGCTGGTCGCCCCCTGGATATTTCCGAGTTCTTCGAGACAAGCACGTTACTCATCACGCTTGTCATAATGGGCCGCCTCGTTGCAGCCTTCGCTCGCGTTCGAGCTGTGGCAGCTGTTTCTCTACGCTCCCTTCAAGCCTCCACCGCTATCGTCGTCGAGAATGGCAAAGACAGCGAAATCGATGCCCGGCTCCTGCAATATGGAGACAGGTTCAAGATCGGTCCCCACTCGGCTGTTCCCACTGATGGGGTTGTCGTTGACGGTTCTAGCGAGGTGGACGAGTCTATGCTGACAGGTGAAAGCGTGCCCGTCTTCAAAAAGCGTGGGGACACCGTGATTGCCGGCACGGTTAACGGTTCTGGTACCTTGGTGGCAAGGTTGACGCGCCTCCCGGGCAAGAACACTGTTACCGACATTGCTCAGCTCGTCGAAGAGGCAGCCAATTCTAAGCCCAAGCTCCAGGACGTCGCCGACCGCGTGGCGAGCTGGTTCGTTCCCATCGTCACATCTATCGCCGTCATTATCGTCATAGTGTGGCTCGTGATTGGCCTCAGGGTACGCAACTATAACACTGGTAAAGCCATTTCGAACGCCATAACATACGCTGTTGCCACCCTTGCCATCTCCTGCCCATGCGCACTTGGCCTCGCTGTTCCCATGGTCCTAGTCGTCGCCGGCGGCATCGCTGCCCGTGGCGGCGTCATCATCAAGTCAGCGGAATGCACCGAGCGTGCTCGCAAGGTGACCGACGTCGTGTTCGATAAGACTGGCACGATTACTGAAGGGGACCTGGATGTTATTGAGGAGGAATTCTTCGTGCCCGAGAAGGACGAGGCCGTTGCTATCACAAAGGCTCTCGTTGCAGGAAACAAGCACCCGGTCTCTCTTGCCGTCGCCAAGCATCTTGAGCAGCATGCGACTCCCGGAATCAACGCCACAGCTATCCGGGTCATCCCAGGAGCTGGTGTTGAAGCTGTACTTAATGATGCCGAACTTCGCGCTGGACACCCGAAGTGGACAGCCACCGAGACTGACCCGTCTGTTACTCGTCTCCAAGACGGTGGCATGACTATTCTCGTCGTCACCCGTAACACCATGCCCATTGCCGTATACGGTTTGCGCACTCGCCTCCGCAACGAATCTGCAAGGGTCGTCGCCCAGCTTACTCGCCGTAATATTGCCGTTCATCTTGTGTCAGGCGACCAAAAGCGCGCCGTCGAAACTGTCGCTACCCAGGTGGGAATCACCAACGTCGCTTCCCAGTGCACCCCGGCTCAGAAGCGCGACTACGTCGCCACCCTCATGTCGGAGGGCAAGCTTGTCATGTTCGTCGGTGATGGCACAAATGACGCCGTGGCTGTGACTCAGGCCGATGTCGGCGTTCAGCTCGCCAGCGTCCTCTCGGCCAGTGATGTTACCCGTGGCGCGGCGGATGTGGTCCTGCTCGCTGGGCTGGAGGGTATTCCCTTCCTCCTGGATATCAGCGGCGTTAGCTTCCGGCGCATGGTATTCAACTTCGGCTGGGCAGCTGTCTACAACGTGCTCGCCATCCTGCTCGCATCCGGTGCCTTGGTCAACGTGCGCATCCCGCCCGCCTATGCCGGATTGGGCGAGATTGTCAGCGTCCTGCCAGTCATCTTTGCCGCCTCCACAATGCTTATGACGAAGATCAAGACCGCGGCCTAGTGGGCATTGGCATGCAGCCGGCGCTGGCATGTTCAACACATGTTGGTTCAAGGCGGCGAGACGGGTCGTGGCACAAAGAAGGTGGGGGTTTAAAACCAGGATGCCGTGTTTTTGAGCGATTTGGCTCCTTTTTACTCCACTTGGGGATAGTCATGGCCACTGGAATCGGTGGCATGGCAGCCTTGAGACGTGGGTGTCGGGTTGTGGCTTTCCACTTTGTTTGACTGCGATGGCTTGAAGGGCTGCTGCTCTTAGCAGCCTGATCTGCCTGACTGCCGAGTTAGGTCAGTCTTTGGGGAACCCATTTTGCTTCGTTTAATCCAATCTTAGGCTTCAAGATAAGTTTTCTGCTGCTGCAGCGATTGCGCCTGTCCTCCCTCGTGTATGCGGAAGCATTGGCATCTTGAGGATGTTTGTCTCCTCCGTTGCTAGCGTCAGTCACTTGTGCGATAGCCCAGATATTGAAGAGCTCTGACCGGAAATCTGGCCAATGATCACAAGGTACATCTCAGAACAGGACAAACACTTGTCCCAGGACAAACGCCTGTCCTAGCCGCACCGTGGCGGGCTGTTGCAATTCTCCCAACGCAAAGCCCACGCCATCCAGCTGTCTCACACCGTGGCCTACGACCCGCCTGCTCTCGCTGGCGACAGTGCCGACCGGTTGGGGGGGAAGTCATTGTCGTAACTCCTCGTAACATTCTCAAAACTAGAGATCGGTCCGTCCTTAGTAATAGCGTTCTGAATATATGATGAATGAGTGAAGAACTGTCATGATCCCCCTTGAAAGATTAAGTGCCTAGACTCGCTACAAACGTTCAAAATTCCGTGTTTCACGCAGAAACATGAGGTGATCAATGGCCTCCGTGCCCACCGTTATACGCTCCATACCCGCTGTTGTACCCTCCGTGCCCGCCGTTGCTCCCTCCGTGCCCGCCGTTGCTCCCTCCGTGCCCACCGTTGCTCCCTCCGTGCCCGCCGTTATACGCTCCATACCCACTGTTGTACCCTCCGTGCCCGCCGTTATACGCTCCATACCCACTGTTGTACCCTCCGTGCCCGCCGTTATTCCCTCCGTGCCCGCCGTTATTCCCTCCGTGCCCGCCGTTGCTCCCTCCATGCCCGCCGTTGCTCCCGCCGTGCCCACCGTTGTATGGCGCTTGCCAGCCTGCATTCTGATAATCTTGTGGGTGCTTCTGACCGGTGAGGACATCGGTAACTTTGTGGATCAAAGTGGGCGCTGATGATTGGCCATCGCTTTGCTTTTCCCCGCCCATTTGGCTGATGATTTTGCCTAATATGTTTGACATGCTGAGATTCTGTAGTGAAAGAATGGTATTGAGCGTAGTAAGTGCAAACTGGATATGCCTGGTGAAATGTTGAAGGTGTTAGACGAGGAGGGACGGGTTTGGTCTGACCTCTTTATAGTCTGCGCATGGAGGGACGGCAGGTTTTTCACCAGATCTTACGCTCTGCACAGCCCCGACACTGCCAGCTTTACATGAAACAAATGTAGAGCGGGGCTAACGGACGCTAGTGGATCGGATCATTGTTGGCCCGGCGACCCATACGTAGGTAACCCTTCGAACACCCCCCCCCCCCCAAAAAGAAACCGAATCTTATCATAGTAGTCCAGTCCCTCTCACGCGCCGCCCAGCACCCAACAACCAGCACCAATACTATACTCTTTCCTCAGACTAACGTGAGCATGATGGCGACTTTCCAACTCTCCAAATCGAGGCGACTGCTCATCATCATTGCCGTATCCTTTTCCTTCTTCTGCGCGGAAATTGCAGGTCAGGGAACTCTCGGCGAACCTTCTGCAGCGATGACGCGCTGATCTTTTGCACAGTGGGCTTCTACACTGGTTCTCTCGCCCTGGTCGCCGACGCTTTTCACTACGTAAGAGACCTACCCACCTCGATGCATTTCTAGTAGTCCAACAGCTGAACCTCACGTAGTTAAACGATCTCGTCGGATTCATTGTTGCGTTCGTCGCCTTCAAGGTACCATTTTCCAACGAACCGAGGTATCGAGCTTCAGGGCATGCGCGCTCACCTCTCCTTGACAGATTTCCGAGCGGACCGACTCGCCTAAGGAACTGTCTTTCGGGTGGTCGCGCGCGAACTTGCTGGGTGCCTTCTTCAATGGAGTTTTCCTCCTTGCATTGGGAGTCAGCATCTTCCTTCAGTCTCTCGAGCGATTCGTTACGATACGAGGTTAATAGGTCCACCCGATTCGAGTCGTAACTATGCTAATATACAGACAAGAGGTTCAAAACCCACAATTGGTACTCATTGTCGGCGGTGTCGGCCTATTTCTCAACATTATCAGCGCAATGTTTCTACACGGTAAGCCAACTGACTGACTATTAATGCCTGATATTGATCGATCTTGTAGAGCATGACGATGATGTCCGTATGGTCGTTGAAGGTTCTGCTGCTGATGGAATTGGGCTGCAGCCAAGCGCGGTAAGTTCCTATTGGGAAGCGAGGAGACTGTTGATACTGAAACCGGATAGTGGATCACCGCTCACGACCAGCATCGCCATGAGGCCTCTCCCATCAATACTGCGGACGGTCACGGACACGACCTTGGCATGATGGGCGTCCTCATCCACGTTCTTGGCGATGCGGTCAACAATGTTGGCGTGATCATCGCAGCGGCTGTGATCTGGAAGACGAATTTTGCCGGGCGGTTCTATGCTGACCCTGCTGTCGGCATGGCCATCTCTATTATGATCTTCGCATCGTCTTGGCCTTTGGGTTTGAAACCTTTCATTCGGAATACATTTACTGGACTAATGTAACTGCAGTTGCCAAAACGGGTAAAATTCTTATGGAAAGTGTCCCTATGGGTGTCAAAGTTGAGGACGTGCAGCACGACCTTGAGAAGGTGAATAGAGAACCTGATTTGCCACTATGTAATGGGTTACTAATTATTCTTAGGTCCCTGGGATCGTCTCTGTTCATGAACTACACATCTGGAGGTTAAATCAACAGAAGTCCATCGCATCAGCTCATATCGTCGTTTCGGATAAACTCATCACCAATTTCATGGATCTGGCGAAGACCGTGACCGAGTGCTTCCACGCCTACGGAATTCACTCCGCAACTCTCCAGCCAGAGCTTGCAACCTCCGTCGCGGACCAGGACACAGGGGAATTCGAACAATCTACATCAGGCCAGGAACTGAGGCGTCGGATAATTCACAATCCCGTTTGCAGGATTGGATGTGGAACCGTATTGTGCGAGCCGTTGACGTGCTGCGGCTGAACTGTTGGAAGACCTAGACGTGGTGTGATATCGGGCTTTAGCAATCAACTCTTGGTCTTGATCAAGTCACTCTAGGCTGAAGCAGTTATTGTTGGCATTCAATGGCGTGATAGCTGAGTTTGGAAGGCTAGCAAGAAGAGCTTTGGTTCTCAACGAGCCAGAACAATGTGGCGCATCCGTATGGCAAAGAAAAGCTTTTTAAGGTAGATCTTTCCGTGTTGTCTACCTGTATGTACTGAAGGACGCAAGATAAAGTATGCTGGTCGTGTACACTTGGCTCAATGCGAATAATGGGTTGGGAAACAAGGAAGGTAGGGACAAACCAAGCATCGGAATACCCGAAACCTAAGCGCAGGTCTCGTGTATATGGCCCGTGCCGGCGAGCCGCTTGAACTCGCCATAACAGGTATCTTGATCAAGTCGCAGCTTAACAGGGTAGTGGTGTGGATGTGTCCGCCTTTGTGACCACAGTCTGCAGTGGACGTGAATACCAGTGCAGACGGGGCGAATTGAATGATCTGGATTTGTCGGACGAGCCGACGATCTCCCCGCAGCCGCTGTCGACCTGAGGGGCCGGGGTGAAAGGAAGGCGGGTGCGGCTTCACCATTGGGTCTCTGGGTCTGGTCAGCCGTTCTACGCACCTCCAAATAAGCCAACTCATGCAGCGACAATCTCCAAAGGCGGGGATTAATGCGACAGCGGGCCACTTGGAGCCTCTCGTTGGCAGCCTTGTTTGGCCCTTGAATGATAAATGGTTTTACTTTGAATTTCAGGGGCGTTAAGAGGATAAAAGAGAAACGAGCGTGGCATGCGTGAGCGTACATTAGGCGTGCGTCCGTGGAGTACGTGTGAGAGCGTGGGCGCGTGAGAGCGCAGGCAGCGTTCTGCGTGGGCATCCATTTCTGGCTCCTGCAAGAATGGCTTCTTTGAGCTCCAGCAGTTCTTGCAGGAGGCTCTTCTCGAATCTGCAGCTCAACTGTCATTTGTCCGACTAGCTCCTCCGTACACTATAGCCAATCAAGAAGAGCCGCCCCACAACTCTCGAAGGTTTGGACCAACACTGGTGGGCATGGCTGTGTCGTGCTCGGTGAGAACTGGATATGAACACCTCAATTACCCATCGCAATACAACCAAACTCCATCAATCACCACCGCACCACCGCGCCATCGCAAATGGAACCACCACTCCCCTACCCCTCCTCCTACGCCGGGACAAACGAATGGGCATGGTCCTCCGCCAAACTGGGCCTGCGCCAGAGCGAGGTCTTCGCCCTGCACGAGCGCTTCAACACGCGACAAATCCGTCTCCAGGATCCGTGGGCCTTCCACCGCGACGTGGCCGACTGGCCAACGAGAGCGACGTCCTCGACGCATTTGACACCCAGCTCGCTGGCACAGCGGGACCTGCGCCTGGCCGAGATGGACGAGGCGTGGCTGGAAGTTAAGGGCCTGCTGGCTGGGACGTTGGGCGAGCCGCGGGCGTGGGCCCAGCTCCCTCGACGACGTGCGCCAGCTGTTCGCAGAGCCGACAACACTAGACAGGGGTTGATACGGCTGAGACGAGGTGGTTTGCCTTCGTGAGGTTCACACGGACCATGAGCTGCGACTCGCTACTGCTGCTCTTCGACGAGTTCGCGAGGGGGGAAAGGAAAAGGCGCGAGAGGGAGGAGGAGGAGAGGAGGGAGGTGCTTCAGAGGTTGTTTTCTCTGCCGACACAGACACATATGCCTACGACGCCGCCCTTGGACGGGGCAACGATACACGACTGCCTTCGGAGACCCGACCACCACCACCGCTACCTACCGACTTGCCCTCCCCGGAGCTGAGTCCTGCCGAGACACCCACACTCCCGAAGATGAAACAAGGGAAGAAGAGGGGGAGGCAGGATGACAATGAGACGAGCTCGAGGAAGAGACGCACAAGGAGCGGCCGGGGTGAGATACGCGCTTGATGGCTGAGGACCAACAACAACAAGCCACGGACACGGCGGCGGGATGGACCGCGCCGTCGAGGCAGTTGCGCCGGAGGCCCTGCTCTCCGGAAAGGGGTCTCTGGAGCTAAAGTGGCCGAGTTTCTACGCCATGGGAATCCCAATCCAGTCGATATTCAGCTGGTTCAAACCCATCTCCCGAGCAGGGCCAGAGCCGCTGCGAGCAGTCCTCGCGTCTCCTCCGTCAAGGCATTGCTAAACCTGGACCAACCCGAGATGCCACCAGCATGTAGCAGTCAGCTGCGACCGCTACCCAGATCCTCGCCCCATTGGAGACGTCCTGCGACGTAGCAGCTGCCATCCTCGCCAATATGCAAGGTCACGAGGATACTAGTCGGGCACGGGTAGTCCTCGGTGTTGTGCCAACCCAAGCACCTGTATCGTGAAAAACACAAGGGTCTTTGACCTTTTGGGCGAGGCAGGCTGATATCATGTCTCTATTTCATTCAGCCCTGCTGTAATCTACAAGTTGCAAATGCAATCCTAACGTCTTGCCCAAGGATGATCTCTATGTTAACCCAACCGCACTACACGCCGCACCGTTTGCTCTCTCGAGTTATCGACCTTATTGCACACAGCGCGGTATACGACGCCCCTTGTTCTGTTTTCATTCAAACTCCCCATTCTCAGTTCTTCCAATCCCACCGGTTACCAGCCCACCGTACGACATAGACCAAGCCGAGCAATACCGGCACCTCGATCAGCGGCCCGACGGTCGCTGCCAGCGCCTAATCGCTATCGGCCCCAAACTTGGCCACGGCCACGGCGATCGCCAGCTCAAAGTTATTGCTCGCAGCCGTGAAGCTCTGCGTCGCGGCGAGTGCGTAGCCCATGCCCATGCGGTACGTCACGTACAGCGTCAGGCCGAAGATAACCACAAAACATGAGCAGCGGCACGGCCACGCGCACCACTAATACGATCTGGTGGACAACGGCGTAGCCCTAACTGGCAAAGAGGACGAGGATAGTATATAACAGGCCGATAAGCGACCAGGGGCTCGCGAAGCGCAGGAAGACTTTCTCGAACCACGCGGGGCCGGTAAGCCGGTAAGCCAGCGGATAGCGAAACGGCTGATAATGGCGGCGCCGAGGGGGATACCCAAGAAGACACCGACGCTCGTCGAGACGACCTTATACAAGACGTCGTACAAGCCCGTCTCGCCGCTAATAACGCGGATAAAGAAGACGGCCAGCGGGGCGAAGAGGACTATCTGGAAGATAGAGTTGGCGGCGACCAGGATAGCGCAGTACTCGTTATCGCCGCCGGCGAGGCCGGTCCAGATAAGGACTATAGCGATACATCTACCGAGGCCGACGAGGATAAGGCCGACACGGAGCTCTAGCTTGTCGGGTAGAAATGCCCATAATAGGGCGAGCTTTTGGAGGAGGCAAATTAGCATAGATTCCTCTTCGAACCAGCCGAATTTGACGGTTTTGGAGGGAGGACGCTTACCATGACGAACGGTGCAACGACCCAGTTGACAAACACGCTGAAGCCGATCTGGCTCCAGATGTCACGGTAGGAGAAGAGCTCGTGCAGTGACTCGTACCGCACCTTACAGAAGATGGGTAGATCATGACCAGCAGTCCGATGGCGATCGGTATAAACACACCGACGAATTTCCCCTTTTGCAGCGCCGGACCGGTTTCCTCAACAAAGTTGCCCAGCAGGACGCCGATGATCATAGCCAGCAGGATCCAGACAGCTAGGAAGCGGTCTAGTACGCCGAGTGACCTGAAGGCCGACACCTTCTTGTGGGGTTTGTCATCGTCTGATTCTTGTGCTGGCTGCTTCTCAATGTCCTGCCGGAGTGTCTCTTGTGCTGTTATGGCTGGAGTTGGAACATCGTCACCCATAGGGGCATTTTCGCTCCCGACTGGGGGTTCGGTTCTTGTGGTCATGATGGGCGGCCGCTTTGGTTGATATGTGTTGTAATGGAAACGATGGGGACTAGAAGTAGTCTGTTGTGGAAGTGTGGGTTGATGATTTGAGTACGAGCGAGGATGTTGTCTTGACCGGGGACTGTCCTGGTCAACTTTATACATGTTGTTCCTCAAATGTCGTGGCGGCTTTGGCCAATCATGTGGAAGGTGCGACCTGCACCGGCTTCAACTGAGTTTTGCGTAACCTCGGGTGTGACATGCCCCAAGGAAATGCCCAACGTGTGGGCAATCAAGAGCTGCGGCCCAAGGTGCGTGCGTATTGGGAGTGGCAACCTGCGTCGTAGAGGACATGCTGTGATCATCTGCTTCATGTGTTGAGGCTCTCACCTATGTCTCCAGCCGCCGACGCCCAATCGGATCGGGATCGTTGACGGACATGGGGTTTTGTAACCCGGGCGTAACATCCATCAGAAAAAGCTATAACGAGGCGCTTCCTATTGGAGTACGGTGGGAGGGAACGGCCCGGAACTGCTTGCCGTGGCCCAAATCAGCTGTCGTTCGTCCGTGTGCGGTCCGCCGCCGCACTGGCATGCGTCGGTGGTCGGCCGTTTCATCCTTTACCGGAAAATTGCCGCGCCGACAGACCAATTGGCGCTAGAGATGAAGGAGGAGTTCCGATATTAGTCATCCAACTTCACACGAAATCGACCCCTCCAGCTGTGAGAGTTGGGAAGACGGACGCCTTCAACATCCCGTACTCGTGGCTATGGTGCGTCTTCTATATCGTCACGCGGATTTGATATGCACGCCTACCGGGAGAGCGGCGATTTAAACGACGAGGTCATCTATCTCCGCACCGTCACGAGATGTCACGCCGCCAAAAGCTCCTCGACCTGCGCGGCCGAAGCAACCGTCGTCCATCAAGACTCCAACGCTCACGCAAACACGGCGAATCAGGGAGTTCCCCATCGCACGAAGCACACTCGGGCTCGTGTCATCCTCACCGGGCCCCGTCCCCAAACTCGTCATGGATCCAAACCGTCGCGCCGGCAAACTACAATCCCTTCTTGTATGGTGGATAAACTGGTCAAACTAGGCTGGTCACGATCCGGACAGGGCGGAGAGCGGCGAGCGGTATATGGTTCCTTCAGTCCTGCCGGTCGCTTCTGCTACTGGCTTGATACTACGAAAACGGTGCCCCTCGCCCAAAAAAATGTCAACTATGTCCGTCGCTTTCAAGGCATGACGCGACAGCAAGTGAGGGCTGCGGTCTATGATATCTTAGACGTTGGGTTGAAAGATACTGGTGAAGTATGAGCTGGGACCAGATGTGACGTTGTCCCTCAAGCAAGCTCGTCAGACTTCTCTTCCGATTCCGTGTCCCACCGTACACTTTAGACATCTCAGTCATGTTGCCGTGGCATTGTCGTGCGATAAGGTCGAAGAGGACTTAGAAGCAGGAGAATGGAAAATGAACCAGGCGGGGTGCGCAAATCGTTTCGGCAGTTTGGCGGGGTTGGGATTAATGTAGCACCGTACCCTGGAGCCCGTGCATGAGGACCAGGATGTTCAGCTTTCACCACCAGTCGAGAAAAGCGTTCAATTCGGATCATGTCTTGGATACCAATGTTGGAAGACGGATAGCACGCTTATCGGAGGTTGCACTGCATGGGAATATTGAAACCGGTGTATCTTAGGCATTAACGACTTTTGGGGTGCTAATCCTGTGCCTGATAATGGGCTGCGGGAGAAGGCGCTGTGAGTGGTAACGGCTTTTCTTCCTTGTATTCAGACTGAAGTTGGTCGCGCCGTGCCCTCCACTCGGCGTAGATGCGTTCCGTCTGGCGTTGTGCTTCCAGAGCATGGTCATGCTCTCCTGTGGGACGCGACATGGCGAGGAGCCATCAGCGCAGCGGGGGATTTTTCGCTGTGGCGACGGCTATAGGCGTCTAGAAGTAGAGTTTCCAATCGTGCTGCAAATTTTCAAGTGTTGGGTGAAAGGGACCTGAATGCTATCTCGTGGTTAGGATCTCTTTGGTTGGCTCTCAACGCACGGCGGCGCGAGAGGAATTCCTCCCGAGGTCCCGAAGACTCACTTGGTCTAGGATTAAGAGCAAAATCTAAGGTAAATACATTTAGGCCCTTAACTTAACGCCGTGAATCGTCTCTACGTAATTCTTAAAGTAGTTTAAGTACTTAAACTTTAACGCCCCTCCCTAATACTTGGGGTAGTTGTATACTATTTGCTTCGTATTACCTATATACCTCGCGTATATCCTATCGAAGTAGTCGTATATTATAGTAGGCCGATAGTATTGGAAAGTCCTCTCTTCGTAGGATAGGCTCTCGTCCCCGATATAGCGCGGGCATTATATCTTCTGTATTAAGAGTAGAAACGTATTTGGGCTAGGAGACTCTTCCTTTACTATAATATCGGCGGGCGCTCTTTGCCGAATACGTTCCCGTTTAACAGTCTCTCGCTTACTATATAGGATAGATATAAGCTTGCCCGCCCGGATACGGACTATAAGGAGCGCGGTAGAGCTTAAGTCTTCCGGCTATTTGTAAAGGATCTAAGCAAGTTCGGTACGCTTCGGGATATATAGGTCGACAGCCGGCTCGATATACTCCTACTCCTCCTCCCTATTGGCCTGGCCTTTAATATCCTAGGTCGGGCGGTAGTAGAAATAATCCTCCCGGTACCCCCGCCGAATATTCTTACTACGCTTTGCCTACTTTTTAGCGATCAACTTAGTAAGCTTTCGAATCCAGTCCTCGTTCTCTATACCTATAATCCGGTATTAACTACCTTTAAGCTCTACTCTCTCCGCCTCTAGCGCGAGGATCTCCGGATCGGGAGGCATTTCGGCCTAAACCTTATTAGGGACTATATCCTTACGCGTACGGGGGTCGTATATAACACTAATATACAAAAGTATTCCGATTAGGCTATCTTCGGTCGGCTCGTCTAGGACTACGTTCTACAAGTAGAATTGGACCTTTTCGTTAATATATACGCTATTAAATATAGCCTACTTCGAATCGTAACGTATTATCTAATTACGGATAGTATTAGACATATTACCTATTTACTCTTAGAATAAGCACTACCCTTAGAGTATAGAAAGATATACCGTTAGCCGTATTTCCTACTCCTCTACGCTAGGCCTTAGGCTTAATCGGCCTCTTATATTTATAGTCTAGCGATTGTCGCGCTATATTATCTCTTAGTTTGTAGTATAGGAGAGGTTCGTATAAAGGAGGTTTATATAGAGGAGGCTTATATAGAGGAGGTTTATCTAAAGGAAGTTTATATAGAGGAGGTCTATTTGGAGTAAGTTTATATCGAGGAGGTCTAGCTTTTGAATAGGTATATTAATTCCTACTTATCCCGCTATATATATACTCTACTATACCTATATTCGCTGAAATAATAGTACCGTCGAACCGGCGGAAAACAAGCCTCTTAAGCTATTCTTTCTTCTAGCAGAGCGGTATACATTTGACTAGGCCGCGATTCTTTACTTAAAAGACTCGACTAACGCTAGTCAAACTCGACGCCACGAACGCGCCGTCGTATACTATAAGACTAACGATAATAGTAATAAAATAGAAGATTAGCCGCTTAGTAAGTATAAAGAAGAAGACGGTCCTAATTATAAATCGGTTAGGCCTAAAACTATTTAGGAGAATTGGGTAGTACGTACGGTTTAGGCTTATTATCTACTCCCTTATAGTAGATAAACTTAATAGATATTACTAAGACGTCTTCGCCGGTATCCGGGTAACGTACGGCTATTAGTAAGATATCTTCGTAACAAAGATACTTTGGACGTCCGCGGCCTACGGTCTCTTACGAGAGTATCTTTTCTAGTACCCTAGAATCGTTATCTAGTATATAGTCTTCGTCTTTGCCGGCGGAGGACCCCTTAATAGCTTTTGGGCCGAAAAGCTCCTCCAAATACCTATCCTTAGGGCTCTTTCTCTCGCCGTCTACGAATTCGGCCGGCCGTACTCCCGTAAAGGTAAGGCCGAGGTAGTACTCCGATAGGTTTATACGATACCTCTTCTAAGAGAAGATACTAGTATCGTAGGTAATATTAAAGGTTAGAAGGACTAGTAGATCGCCGGAATCGGTAATATCCTTTCCACCGCTATTGGGCGCCTAGAGATCGAAGTAAGGGACTAAGATAGTATCGTACTACTTATACTCTCCGTTAGCATTAGCGTTATAAACCAAACGCTAAAACGAGACTTACCTTAAATACTTCTCTACTATTATTCCTATCTATATAGTAACCTATAACGCTAGTATATAACTACTTATATTAGCGAAAATATTCCTACGATATACCCTAAGACTTAATCCTATATACTTTATATAAATAGAGGAGGAAATCTATCGCTATTACTCGGTCTACTCTTTTGATAACCTCTTCCTAAGTCCCTATTAGGTCGGCAGATACGTAGTATCTCTATATTAGTTAGCCATAGTACTAATTAAGCGAGAAAAGGGCTTATTTACCTCTTCTATTTTCGTAGTATACCTATAATATTAATCTTAGTATTATCGGCATAGTCTAGCTTGAGGAATTGAACGTCTTTAAGCTACTCGCGGAGGGCAGCATACTAGGCGGCTATAAGGGCCTTTGGCCTTTTGAAAATTCGCCTCTACGATTCTTATTACGTAAAGTATTAGATGAAATCCGCGCCGTAACGCTTAAGATTGTTTGGGAGCGGTCGTACGGGGGCACGCGGAGCTATATCTTCGAATAAAGCTGAATACGAAGCCCTCCGACTCTAGTATAGAGTCGGAGAGCGCGAAATGTACGAAAACCGCCATTTTGTACTATACTAATAGGGAGCCGAAAATGAAGGTTAGGTCCTAAATCTAGGATACTAGAAACATATCCTTAAGAAACAGAATGCCCCAAGCCTTGCACTTGGAACATAGGTGGGGCGGCGGCTATAGACCAGCTAGGTAGAGGGGTCAAGCCGCGCAGGGGTCAAGCCGCGTAGGGGTCGGAGAAGTGGTACTAAGTACGTGACAGTGACTAATACGCCTTACTATCAACGCCGCTGAAATTAGCGACATACGCCAGCCAAATTCGGCGGCCAGAACAGCGATTTCTCGACTTAATATGTAATTATTCTAATACCGTTAAGGTTTTATTCGAAATACGTTTAATATCCGATATATAATACATAGGTATTTAGAAAGTTATACTATTCTACGAGGACTCTTCCGATTCCTTACCCTTATAGTAGGTAGACAAGCCTAACGAGTTTAAAGTACTAGTTCTACGTACTATTATACTACTTTAAGTAGCCTATTAAAAGAAGATTTAAGAATTGTAAAAGACCTCTTATATAGTACTATAAGGCTAGGTAAAGGTACGATAGGTATACTATTAATTAACAGCTACAAGATAAGAGAGTCTCTCTTATATAAACTAAATCTTAAAGAACTAAGGGGATAAGAAGAAGTACGAGTTGCAAACTCCCCTTCTTTTCAGATGCGGGGTATAAGCCTATATATCACGTTATCAACACGTAAGGTTCCCAACCTCGTATGCAAGTTGCCCCATTACAATAGCGATAGGGTAGATAGTATTTAAACTAGATAGAATAGTCTTCTTTATAAGTAGGAAGTCTCTCGTTATACAGAGTTATAATCTTAGCTATATATTACTCGTAGCGTTTCTTAAGATAGATCTTCCATGGCGTTAAATAGGAAATAGCCTTAGGGAGGTCCCCGAGGTATTTTTCTTAGAGATAGTCTATCTTAACCGTTACCGATTAGGCCGCTACTTTCTAGGTATAATTCTTAGCTTAATTACCGTATATCTCCTTTAAGGCCTTAATAAGGGATACCTAATCGTATTTACTACTAATTAAGTAGCTTTTAATATTAAAATTCGACGTTTTAGTTTAGGAAGTTATACTCTAGCCGAAGTTAAGCCTCTTTATAATAAAGTAGTCTATTTAGTAATACTTTAAAAGAAGCTAGTTAGTTTAAAGGTAATCAAGGAGCTCTTCTTAATTAGAGAATTTCTTAATAATCTAGCTTTAAATAGATTCGAAGGACTATTCTATTTTAGCGTAGGCGAGGATCTTCTATATAATCTTTACGCCGTTAGGATCGTAGGGTATTCTACTACGTATTCGCCTATAATTTAGATAATTAAAGGGATTCGAATAGAGGAACTAAATTTCTTACAACCCTTTCTCTTATCCCTTCTCGTTATCCTTAACGCCTTAGGCCTTTAATTTCAACTACTTATTCTTCTTCTTCGCGTTAAGTTTAACGTTCTCGTATATATAGAACCTATAGAGTTATTATTAAGTATTAAAAAAGATCGTTTTTAAAGCCGCCCGTATCTATTAGTCTTTATCGGTAATTGTTATTTTTAGATACCGAACTCCTATTCTCTCTCGTAGTTAATCAACGCTATTTATAAGGAATCGAAGCTTTTGTAAGTTTCGTCTCTAATAAAGCTAAAGGTAACGTTAGTAATAAAGTTAATATTCGTTTGTATAGTAATAATAAAGAGTAGGAAGCTAAGACTATTAGTATAGTAGGTATTATCGAGAGAGAGGTAGTTTAGAAAGTATTTCTATATTTCCTAATAAATCTTAAAGATAAAGATAAAGCTTAGTAAGTAGTTAGAGTTATCCTTTATATATTTTGTAACGTAGAAGATACCTAGCTTTTTAGACGCCCTAATTATAGTCCTAGAGGCTATATAGCCGGCTATTTTCTTCCTTCTAATAAAGTTTCTCGCGTTATTAATATCCTTAATAGTATAGTTCGACCTAAGGAAGTCCTACTATATTATAGTAAAGGTCTCTTAGGTATAAAGGGAGTAGTAGGTAGATAGTTTCTTAACTAACGCTACTATTTCGGGCTTTAACCTATAGTTCTAAATAAACGTAGAAGGATTTAGAAAGGAAGAATAGTTATAAATATAGTATTTCTACTACTTATAAAGGCTAAGGACTTATCCCTTTAGTATAAGTCTTATAATTATCTTAAACTAGTATTCGGTCTTCTTAATAACTATCTTATATAGCCTTACTTCTTTAGAAGGTTTTAGAGTACTAAAGTAAGTATAGAAGATATTATAGTAGACGGTAACGTCTCTCTTTTTCTAGCTATTCCTAAGCGAGAAGCCGTAGCTAGAGAGTTTATTATAGTAATAAGAGCGTTCTTAAAGTTTTCTAGGGTCTAGCTTCCTTTAATTAAACTAGTGTAGAAAGTAAGAGTAGGATTAACTACTTTCTCGTCGGAAAAGAGGTTAGAATCTCTAGAATCCTTAGAACTTATAGAAGCTGTATTGTCGTTAAGAGTAGGATTAGAAAAACCTTCCTAATTATCTTCGTCTATGATTACTTTACGATATCTCGATTAGTAGGCTTTATACGTAAGATTTGAATATAGGTTCGGATTTAACGTACTTAGGATATTTAGAATCGAGGTTATCGTCGGAGGAGTAGTAGTTTTAGTATATAGTTAAACGGTGGAAGGTTTAGTATTTATATTAAGTAGAGGACGTATTAGCTAGGAAAAACTAAGTGCGCTATATTATAGTCTTATCGCCTTATCGGTAGCCTTATCGCCTTATCTAGTAGCGTATACGGATATTTTTAGGCCAATTATATAAACCTACCGCTCTAGCCAAACCCCACCTACCGCTCTAGCCATTTCGACCAGCTTACCTAGCATGGCCCTTTTTCTATTAGCCGTGCTCAATTTCCGTTCGATTTCATTAAACATCTGACAATATCTTCCCTCGTCTGTTTTCACTCTCACTGTCGAGAAGGAGCTGTACCGTCAACTTGCCTTCATTGGTACTGATCAAACTTGCAGTCGACGCAGCCTGTGCGACTGTTGATGAACCTTCGCTGGCCCATCCCCTTCCACTGGACTGACTACCTTACGCAAAAGTTATAAGTACCTCCTCTGGGGATGGCCATGTCCAAATACCGAGCCAAAGAACTGGTGAGGCAGATCGCCAAGAGCCATGGCCATCTTGATGAGGCCGTTTATGGCGAGATGACTGCCGCTGCGCGGTGCCAGGTCGAGGAGGCTCTTCTAATGAAGGACAAACTGATAGGTTCCGCTGTCATCACGTATGTACCGAGCTCCTTCCGCCCGCCTGTTGGGTGCCCCGTAATTAGTACTGACTTCGTTGTTAGTCTCGCCAAGAACCTCTATTCCAAAGATGTGCGCTTCATCTTCGAGCTTCTGCAGAACGCCGATGACAATGACTTTGGGAAGGCAAGCTCAGCTTCCCAAGATCCATACGTTGCGTTTCGCGTCTACCGCGACAAGATCGTCGTCGAATGCAACGAAGACGGCTTCACGGAGCTGAACCTCAAAGCCATATGCAATGTTGGTCAGAGCTCCAAGCTCGGCGCCCAGGGCTACATTGGCGAGAAAGGCATCGGCTTCAAGTCCGTGTTCAAGGTGGCCTCCAAGGTCTGGATCCAATCGGGCCCCTTTTCTTTCTGCTTCAGGCATCGACGCGGGGACTCTGGAATGGGCATGATCTCGCCCGAGTGGCAGGAAACTACCGAGGAGCTGGCCGGTCCGCTCACTCGGATGACCTTCTATCTGGCCGATGATGGCGACCCAGCTGTCCGAACGGAGCAGCGTAGGAACATCAACGATCAGCTCAACGACCTTAAGCCCCAGATGCTGTTGTTCTTGAAGAAGCTGAGACGGATTGAAGTTTACTTGCATAACGATGTTGGCGAGGAGACATCATCGTCCGTACTTTCGAGGGCAGAAGCCTCTGGCGAACCCAACCGGGCTGTGCTCCAGACGGTCAAAGCCCAGGGTGGGCTGGAACCAGGACAGGAGAGACAATATTACCACGTCACGAAGGCCATGGCAAGCGGGCTTGCACCAAACGAGAATCGCGAGTACACGCCCGAAGAACACGCACGGCAGGCATATTCGACGGCCGAGATCATTCTCGCCTTTCCTCTCACAGCGCAATCCGCGCCGCTCATCCAGCCCCAGCAATTATTTGCTTTTCTACCCGTCCGGCGTGTTGGCTTCAATGTGAGTGCCCCGGCTCCGGTGATCCTTCCTGATGATGACGAGCTGACAATCGCTCTCCCAGTTCCTTATCCACAGTGACTTCGTGACCATGGCCAACCGCGAGGATATCGTTACGAGCTCCCTTCGAAACCGCACACTATGTAGGCAGCTTGCTGCTGTTTTCATCGCTGCTGTGAAGCAAATGTGTGAGCATCCTCAGCTGAAGTTCAAGTGGATGAAGTATCTACCCAGTCTTACTGGTTCCCCGTCGGATGACCCATTCTGGGGGACTCTCGTCGACGAACTGAAGAGCTCAATCTCTGATGCCGATATCATGGTCCCTCGCGCCCAGCCGTCCAACCTCCGTCCCATCAACCAGCTACAGCGAATGACTGCTCGATCATTCGATCGCCACGGAAACCCAGTGTTCGCTGATTTAAAGGGTCGAGATGCAATCTACCTTTCTCCGGATTATGATGCCACGGATCTCGATATTCTCGAAGGCTATGGCCTGCAGTGGATATACGTGGACAACTTGATCCGCAGGGCCGCAGCGGATTTAGGAAGTCCCTTGTCCCGAATGCGGGCTGTCGACACTGACAGTGACTGGCACTCTCGGGCTGCAACGTTGCTTCTCAGCCCGTTCAACTCGCCTGCTGCCAAATGGTATATACCTAAGGTCAAGGCTCTTTCTCTCGTTCCTCTCCGTACCGGGGAATGGGTCACGACCGTGAACCATGCGGTCCATTTTCCAACGACGCTTGAAGACCTTGGAATCCCACAAGGGCTCGGACTTCAGCTGATTGATCCCCAAGCCGCCAGCCACCCTACCAGGAAGGAGCTCTTCCTTGCTCTGGGCGCCACCGTTCCTTCTGCAGCTGATATTCGCGCGCGGATTCTGAAGAGCCTTGGTCAGCAGGGGCAGGCCAACTCAGTCAACAAGGACACATCGATCGCGTTGTTGAGGTTCCTGTATCTGACACATCCCAAAGACGCACCGGCCGACGTCTACAGTCAGTTCAGGCTGCTGGACACCGCCATGGAACCCTGTGTGCCCCATCAAGACGACTTGTACTTGAAAGACGACACGAGCAGCTATGGACCGGCCAAGTTGGGACTGGCAGTCAAGTATCTCCACCCGGATTACCTGCATGACCCTCCAGTACGCTCCGGTGGTGAAGCGGTGTTCAAACAATCCTGGAGATCATGGCTTTACCAGTTCTTGGGGATTCGCAAACGGTTGAGATTGGCCTGCGAAGACGCCGCTGGAAAGCTGGCGCTCTCAAAGGAGGCGCTTTATGTTGCCGAGCACCTTCCAACCAAGTTCCTGGGTCTCCTTCGCTTCCTGTGGCCGCATGAAGATGCGAAGGTGACGTCTTGCAGCAGTCTGCACGTGGACCTCATGTGCACCAATGTTCTCTGCGAGGATGATGAGATGGAGTACTTGCAGTACACCGTCTTACCCCTCCCGCATCTGAAGCAGCTCTCCGCACGCTATCTGCTTCCAGGCGAAGGCATCGACTTCCTCATGCTCGAGACACAGCTGGCCGATACCGACCTGGCAGGCTGGGATTTCCTAGACCTCTGCCACGTGATAAGAAGCGAGGGGCTGCCTCTGTACCTTAAAATGTTACAGAGTATTGCCACCAGCACCCGAGAGAACTGTCTCCAAGAAGCCTCCAGAGTCTTGAAACTCTATGCTGCTATATACGGACAATGTATCACTAGTGATAACGCGAAAGACGCCCGAGAGTTGGCCAGGTACACCATCTAGCCCCCAGTCCTCTCGGTTTGCATCGAACGGAGGCTAACATTCAGCAGAAACGCGTTCAAGGAGTCCAAGTGTATCTACATTCCGCGGGCCGGCAGTTGCGAGCCATGTTGGTGCGAGCCGAAGGACTGCATTCTCGATGCACCGGCGGACATGAAAAGCAAGTACCCCGTCGACTCTCTCTACACTGCAGCTTTCAAGGCTGAGGATGCAACCTTGCATTTGGTGTTCAGCTTCTTCCGGGATATATTGGGCATGACCTGTTACTCCTACGATTCGATTGTGCATGAGCTCGAGTGGCTCAAGGAACAGAAGAGCGCAGATGTTGGCCTCATAACAAAACAGTATGAGCGCCTCAACGCTGAGGTACTCAAGACCGACGCAGCTCGGTATGACGACATCGTCAGTGACATAAGGTAAACAATTCCGTCCCATGTTGATACCCTTCATAAGCGCAGCAACTGCTGATGCGTGTTACAGCGGGTACTTCACGGAATCTCTCATCTTTGCTCGCGGAAACAGAGATAGCGAACCGGGATGGCATTATTACGAAGACTGTATCTGGGCACCCACGGGCAGCATCTCATGGAGGCCAAATTTGGCCACGCAGTACCCATTGCTAGAAACCCTCTTCGTCGACATCATCGAGGTACCAAAGCTCGACATCGGCATGTTTTATGACGAGTTGTTGGACTGCGAAGAGCAAGGAACAACGACAGAGGAGATCAAGGAACAGCTGTGGACGTTCAACGGTCTATTACAGAGCCAGCCTGAGCTTCTTAGCGATGGCCAGACACCGCTACGCCTCCTGTCGCAGTCAATCCTCCCAGTCCGATACCCAGACGGCCAAGTGCACCTGCGCTCTTGCGAAACGGATTTCGCCATCGTTGATCACGAGGCACTCGGGGATCGATTTCGCAACAAGGTCAAGACGCTCGACTTCAGCGACCGCGAAGTCCGAAACCTCAAGCCGTTCCTTCGGTGGGCTGGACTGGGAGATCGATACATATCTCACAGAGCGAAAGAGACGACCGGTTTGAGCTCCTGGGTCAAGTTCCCAGTGTCTGAGACACGATACGACATCCGCAAGAAAGCCCATGGACTTCTGAGGTTCGTCATCTCTTCGGCGAGTCACCAGACAAGATCAAAGCCAGAGATTCAGACTGCTTCCGGTCTTCCAGTTGCCTACTCGAGCGATCAACTCGTCGCCTAAGCTAACAGGATTATTGCAGGATTGCAACTGAGTTCCGCAGCCCCAGACTGTCTGGGAATGGGCAGGAGTTCTACGACTTGCTCCGAAATTGCGAGACCTGGGAGACTGACGGCATCTCGTCCCAACTCACTCTTACAATGGACGGGCAATCCGTCGATGTCGAGCTCGAGCAGGGTGATGTGTACATAGACGAGAAACCCGACGCAGCGCTCAACATCTACATACCCCATGACGAGTCAAAGCAGGATGAGTCCATCCAGTCCACTCTCCTGCCGAACACCCTAATTCAGTGGATCATGAGCAAGCCGGGCGCAGAAACTGCACCGTCCATCGACCCACGCGCTATCGGAATTGCCACGGGTCTCCTGAACGCGAAACATGCGTCTCTCGCGCGCATCTTGGATAAAGCTGGAATCATCGGTGTCGACATCCCCAACGTGGACGTGCAGGACGACGAGGTCTTCGGCGTCGCTTCCGCGCCGGCAGGCTCCCACACGCCACCGAGATCGCCTAGCGATTCGTCGGGGTCGCTAGTCGAGGTATTCACGCCCGGAGAGCGAGACGCTGGCGGGGCGCGCTTCGGCGGGGAGACGCCGCTGACTGACCCCTTCTCTGTCGTGACGCCCGGTCCCGGGCCGCCGCGAGCACTGGTTCCAACCGGCTACTTCGCCAGAGCGCAGCCGAGTCCGAAACCGCCGCGAGAGTCGGGCGAGTCGAGGCTGTTATATCGACAACTCCTGGATCACGTCATTCGAGCCGGTCGCAGTGCTCGGTTCCCCAGCCAAGGTGCCTTCGACATGTCGCCGCTTCACGCCGCGCTTCTAGGACGCCCGGAGGCGACGGCTCTGGCTCAGTCATTCTCCGCTGCCCGGTTCAGCACCTTTGAGATTGGAGCGGCGGGCGAGCTTTTCGTAAGTCTTTGCTTCCTCGACCCATGTTTGACTGCAGGAGAAGCTAACCACATCCCTTCACAGGTCTTCGAGCTCCTGTTCCGTCTGAATCCTGCACTGCCGGGCTTCTCTCTCGGCAACTGGACGAGCGGCATACGGACACTGGCGAACGCTCACCAAGACTACGAGTCCATGGCCTCCTGGCCGGGGAGATGCGAGACCTCGGATCTCGAATACGAGGACGCCGACGGCGTGTTCACGGATCTCCTCGTTGAGGAGGGCTACCTCCCCTCGGAACAGTGGCAGGGCAAGACGCCCAAGTACCACTTTGAGGTGAAGTCCACGCCACAGGAACTCGAGGCTCCGTTCTTTATGAGCGGACCACAGTATGGAAAGGTAAGAGACTTCCAACTTCGCTAAGAGCTTTACTGACTTGGCCGCTCTAGATGAAAACGCTGTCGGATGCGGAGGATACGGTGTATATCATCTTCCGTGTCTTCAGGTTGTACGGGGACGATATCGATGTGAGGCTCTTTGTGAACCCTCCCGAGCTGGAGAGGGAAGGGAAGCTGGAGTTTTCGGCCGAGAAGTATACTGTGCGGGTGTTGAGCTGAGTTTTTTGCGGTCATGGTACGTATCGTCGAGCAGGCTCGCCATGTCGCCCGGCTTTCCCGGGACCAGTGCCATGGTCGTGGAAGCGGCTGTCTGCGTGGGTTGTGACGTGGTGTCGAGGCTGGAACAAAGATTGAGACCAAGCGTGGCAGCCGTGACATGTCGCATCCCCCGTGCGGAACGACACACAGGCGCGTCGTCTGTGTGCTACTGTGAGGGACATCACGACAGGACAAACGCCGTGGAGAATGCCAGGCCACGGGGTTCGGAGCACCAGTTGATGTTGTCTTGACCTAGGTTGTGCGTGTATACATACCGTCAGGGTCGAAAGAAGATATTGGCTGGCAATGGGTCAAAGAGGACATAATCGAGGGTAATCGTGCACATGTTGTCCAGACGTACAATACATGTGCATGTTATCGTAGCAGGAATCAAAGAATGCCCTCGAGAGCAGCCGTCAGTCAGCATCTGACTTGGGGAGAACCCGAATGCCCCCTTCAATGTGAGCGCAGCATCTCGACTGGACCCCTAATGTCCCCTTTTGCGGGGTTTGATTGACCGCTCCGAGACGATGTTACTTTTGATATCGGCGAAACGCCAGATCCAGTGGCTGTTCACCCGCTGCAACCATGGAGACCGGCGCTTGGATCGGTACGCCGGCAAGTGACAGTTAAGACGGGCCTTCTCCTAACTCCACTCCCAATTCCCTCCAGCAGCAGGCAATCCAGGCATTGATTCAAGAGACCACTGACCGAAGGTGAAATGCATCATTTCCGCTCTTCCATTGCGCCCATACAGACGGACTATGCGCCGTCGCCCAGACTATAATCACTAGACCACTGTGAGGGCCTCGGCTCCTTACCAGCCGAGAGCACGTTCCAGACCACGAGCTTGAAGCGACGACGTTTAGCTCGGATACCAAATACAAATCGGGGAAAATACTCAGTCTCCGACTTCCAACTGGCTTGATACCTGCCACAAGCTATTTCATGTTGACGAGTACTTTGTATGTGGTGGACTGTCAAGGGGCAATGAAGTACTGGCCTAACAAGCTGGCTCTCGGAACGATGTCAAGGGCCCATGGCTACCTTCCTTACTGACTGTTGTCACATGTTGTATTAAACGCCTCCAATTCATCAAAAGAAAGCCCCGCGAGATCACCGCGTTTGATACCACGCGTCGACCCAGTCAATGACATCGTACAAATGGAGAAGCGTTGAGAGTTTTCGCGCAATTCCAGGTTTGCGCTGTCGTCTGCAGGGACCAGGCTGAATGACTGAAGGGCAAGCCCAATCTCTCTGAAACGGTGGCGCCTCTCCCGCAGCTCCAGTGACCGGGAAAGAGGATCTACAACTTCCAGGTTGGTAGAGACAGTTCGGAACTGGTCAACTCAACTCAACGAGAGCCGAGATGGAGCATGGAAGCATAAATCCAGAAAGAAAACCAAAAGCCAATTAAGATATCCATCTCGCTTGTGTTTCGAGACTGGTAGGATTTTCTCCAGTCACCACAACCGTTTCCCGGTTGGCCAGTTCGTTCTTGTGTTGCACTGATGAGAGGCTGTGCTGCGCCTGTCCGTTTGTTGGCGGGAGAATGCAGGAACACAACGCACTCATCACAGCTAACTGTCTCTTGTTCCTGCATTAGCGCAAATTAGGCCGCGGGTGCTGTGCTCCCGTGAGATCTTCAGAGGCACCGTAGCAGTGCGTACCGCTATTTCGCCGACTACGAAGACTTGGGGTTTGCTGTCCGACCGCGGCATACACTAACTAATCTTGTTGTCGTTGGCAGCGGTACCAAACCCTGGGATCTCCTGGAAAATGCGGGGAACAGCGAGGGCAGCTGCCCGCTTTGATGTCTGGGTGATCTCCCGTCCGTTATATCGCCCTTGATAATTTTGTTCCTGTGAATAATCGCTGCAAATTATCCCTCGTATTTGTCATTGGACGGGTAAACACGCATCACTAACCCCAGTTCCGAGAAAACGACACTGTGTGGCAAGGAAGCAACACCAGGTGTTCGGTCCTTCTGCCGCCCTCTGACTTTCAGGGGTTTCCTGCCGTAAATGGGAGACAGACGGTCGGTATCGCCAGTGCAATTGCTGCGTGGATTCAATGGAGAGTAAAATATCGAGCATTGTCCAACGTTTTGAGTTGTCCTCGAAGGCTTCCATTCATATTCCTGAAGCCAATGGTGATGCAAAGAAGATCGTCAACGCAACGCTACGGCGCAGCAGGACAAAGTGCCGACGGCCACATGGCGCATTTCCTATGCCCTCATTCGGCGGTAGCCCGTCGGTCAGGTGGCAGTGCCATCTCCAAACGAAATTGAGCTCAGATCCGGCAAACCCTGTCATGACCGTTCCTTGCGCCCTGCAACAGCCAATCCGCCGCCCCCAGCGCCTCGCCTGTGCCTCGATTCAGCTAGCCCGTTAAGCGCTCAATCTCAGGGCAACGAGGTGGCACAGAGCTGACGTGCGGACAAATGACGGTGCTGAACGTCTCAAGGAAACGGCTGGGTCTTTGGCTGTCCACCAATCCTGGTTTGATCACACTTCCTGTGCCATCGCCGCCATAGTGTAGTTTGCCCTCGCCAACTGATGAAAGACGGCGATCTCCAGTCGCAGTCCAGTGGAGAGGAGGACCCTACCAGCTTACAGATTAGCCCAGGACGCATCTCCACAGAACCCCTGGGTTAGCGTGCGCATGGGTGTTGATCTTAAAGTGATGTTGATGTTTTTGTGGAGGGTGTGGACTGTGGACTTGCTTGTGGAACAAAGAGGTAATTTCCCGTCTCTCGCGGAGGTTGGATAGAGGTCACCGAGTGTCACCGTGGTCCAGAGGTGACTCCCAGGGTGCAGTATAAGCTCCCTATTTAAGTACTGCTCCCCTCCAAGACACCCTCAGTCTTTCTTCTTTCCTTCTTCCTCACCAGCCAAGCAAACCATCTGACTCAACTCTTGACTTCGGTCGTCCATTCTTTAAACACAAATAATCCAACAAGCTTTTGAGCTTACCACTCTCTTTTAAAACACAAACCTCGTCGTTTTCTCAACGAATCATCAATCAACAGTCAAAATGCGTTTCGCTACTGTCGCTGCTTTTGCCAGTGCCGCCATGGCCCACGGTGGCTCCATCCAGAGCACCGTCTGGTCGACCGAGTACCACACCATCACCTCCTGCGGTCCTACCGTCACCGACTGCCCTGCCAGCAGCACGGTGATCAAGACGTCGAGCTACCCCCTCACAACCTCGACCGTTTATACCACGACCGTCAAGACTGTTACGTCGTGCGCCCCTGAGGTCACCAACTGCCCGGCTCACTCCACCGTCCTCGTGACTGAGACCAAGCCCCTCTACACGACCGTCTGCCCCGTCACCGAGTCGGCCAGCAGCACCAAGTACTCCAACGGCACCCAGTCAGCCACCAAGCCCGCCAGCAGCCCCATCTACAGCACCGGTGCCCTCACCACCAAGACTTCCGCGGCTGCCTGCCCCACCTACTCGGTCAAGACCATCTCGACCTCTGTCACCACGGTCGTGCCCACCGTGATCTACGAGACTGTCTCCATCCCCTGCCCGACGACTGCTTCTCCCAGCTCAGGCTTCCCCGTCCCCTCCAGCAACGGCACCGTCACCAAGCCCCCAGTGGCTACCGTCACTGCTGGTGCCTCGACGATGGGCAACAGCCTCTTCGTCGTCGCCGCTGCCGGTCTCGCCGCCGTTGTCTTCGCTTAAGCGTAGACTCCTGGTTATTTTTCTTGAATCCTTCTCATCACGCCCGAAAGGGCTCACGGCATTATCATGACAATTTAAAGGGGGGGAAGGGCGAAGCTTGCTTTGGGCAGCGATTTTTTGGTGTGAAAGCCTGGGATGGATGTCTTTGCATATTCGGCGAGATACCAAAACCATTTTACAATGTATTTAATCTTCTAATTGCATACGGGGCATGTACGGGCTTGCCTTGCCAATCAATGCCACCAAGGTCGTCTGGAAAAGCCTACTTGGAAAACTCAAAACTTTGACTCTTTCACTTCTCAATTGTGGTTCCCAACTTTTCGAATATCCTCTCGCAAGGCGAGACATCTCTTAGACATTGATGTCTTCCAGCAGTATGGGCGGTCTGAGACAGAGCGGTTCCTCCCTACCGACATTCCTGAATCCCGTCCTCCCTTGCGGTCGTCCAGTCAGGCAGTTCAGGCCAGCCAACAGCCCCCTGAGCTTAATGAAGGGCAATTTCCCAGAGACCCACTGATCTGCGCGAGCGATTTGAAAATCGGGGTCGGTCAGCCAAAGCGTCATTGGTTGCTGGGCGGCAGAGACGAAACAGCGAGGAGGCCAATCAGAGCCCGGCGGTGCTTCCATATAGGGAAGGCGAGTTTTGGACGCCCGCTGATGACGGTTTTCTTTTCGCATGGAATTTTGGACCTCCCGTCGGTCAGGAGGTTGGGGTGCTCATCATCCCTTAACAAATAAACCAGACAAGCGTCGGTTGACTGATTGACTCGCCCTGAACTTGCGCCGAGTGACGTCCTTGAGCGATCTGTCTCTCCCGGTTCCAACTCCACAGTTTCCACTTCTCCACGTCTCTGAAACCGACGGCTCCTTTTTCGATCCTGGTTGTCTTCCAGCGGGCCGTCCGGGTCCTGGAAAGACAAGACGATGGATCGAGTGACCCTTTGATCCACCCGTCCACGGCGGTCCCTCACGGCACTCACCGGGCTCACCTCATCTGGACCGGTGGACCCTTTCCGCCGGGACTGAATCTTACACCTCCACCCTGCCGCCGGCACACCTTCCTTACGAGGGAACGAGGTTATGCTACGTTACTGCAAGACTCTCCATGGTCGGCTTTAGTATTGTGTCACAATCCTGGGGGCGACTCGAGATAGATTCCAGCGAAACGCCACATGGGCACGTCCTCACCAGGAATCGCTTGTGGGGGAAACGAGAGACCTTGTCCAAGTATGTCTCGAGGATTGTCTGACCAGGTCAAGAAAGCCATGACAATGGAATGCCTGACCAGCCTGCATCTTGGACCGCTTCGCCATCGCCAGCAGACGATTGATTGCTCTTCCGCATCTCCCCTTGTAGGTGGTGTGCGAGGAGGCGAAGAGGGAGCAGATCAAGGCTTTACCATGCCTCACCAGTCGAGGAGGGATGTCCGGTCAGACAAGACTGGGCGTTTCGGACAGAACCTTTCTGCCTCGTTCAAGAAGGAGGAGTGGATATATGTCCTCGTCTTGCTCGGGACCTAGTAACGTTGGGTTGGTTTCTCTCAAGGTTTTGATACCGCTGACGAGGATTTCTGCCTCAAACGATGATTCCTCTGGAAGATCACGTCGTGGGAATCGCTGAGCAGGAAGGTTCGTCCAAGCATCTCTTTCTCGCTAAGTCCTCAAGTTACGCCCGGACATTCAATACTCATTTGGCATGCGAGGAATCCTATTCAATCGGACGGGCTTGTAGGGACATGCGGACAGAAGTCGTGGTTGTGCCTTGGTAATCTCCAGGCTCGATTATCGGCTATACCAGGTTAGCAGCGTCGCGTGCGTATGGAATTCAGGGAAGTCCTGTGGCGGGCCCATACTCTCCCTTCTGCCTGTTGCTTAGCGTTATGTCTGCCCCGTGGCAATGCCCATATCCAGCTGTATGCGAGATATTTCCTTTTACTGATGCTCCAGCACGATGACGAGGGCAAGTACGCCTGCCTACAAGTGGCGTGTCTACATTTCGGTCTACTTTCAAGATCCCCTGGATTTGGGTCCTCAGCGCACGGCTGTCAATTGATGATAAGGCTGAGAGGGCATTAACTTGTTGTGACGATGGAAGGGATGCAGAAAGGGATGCAGAAAGGGATGCACAATAACTATGGATATGACTTAGCTGGTAGCTTCGGGCAAAATACCGCTCCTTCCTAGGAGTTCCAGGTTGACTTTACTGTGCCACTGCGTAACGAGGAGGCCAGGGAGAGGGATAGGAAGCTGCAGCGCCTACTTTGAAGGCGAGGAGGGACAGAGGACGAGTGAATGGTAGGTAGCCCAGCTTGTCCAAGCTTAGAGAGGAGTGATCTGGCTGACGTTTACATTTGCTGCAACTACCTTGCAGTATTGTCTGGTGAACGGAAGTTCTTGGCGGTGGTAGCACAATGGACAAGTCTACCAACGCCATTCTTGACATGGCGGCTGGACAGCTCCTTGCTATCTATTTCCGGATCCCTGAACATCAGTATACCAAGGTGTTAAAGGCTGTCCTCTGTTATGCCAAAGTACCATGTCCCATTAGGAGGTGCTATGCAAGTATGGCCGAGATCGATCTTGCTTTGGTAGGAGCTCTCCCGCCTGGATAAGCTCTTTCATCCAGTCGCCATGACAGCAGGTGAAGATACCGCTGGTAGGGCACGTCATACACTAATCGCTCAAATGTGGTATCCAGGTCGCATAACGGGCCAGGCCGGGACAGCAAGTAGGTTGTGGTGTGTCCCTTTCATGCCTCTATTCTTGGCCACAACATGCTTCATCACAAGGTCTGCGTTACGCCTGCCAGCCTAGTGCGGAGAGATGTCGGATGGGGAGGGCTTGAAGATCTGTGATTAAGCAGCGAAGTCTGACTTCACACGACATCCATGGCACGCTAACCTGGTCATGATCCAGGGTGTCGTCGAGCGGTACGTAACACCGACGAGCAGGAGTTCAAGTGAGCTACGCCCACAACATGGTGTTGTCACAAATCTAGCGTCGATCTTTACCTGCAGTATGACTGGAGTGCAAGTGCGGCAATCAAGACATCGAATGTGCCGGTATTCTATTTTCGTTCTCTCGCTGATGCTTCTTTGGAGAGAGGTTCGCGATGTCGTTCAGCATCGAGGGCTTCTCATGCATCAGGTCGGCGCCGTCACACCCATAAGCTCCCGTTAGCTCTTTGAAGGCAGCTTGTTATTGGTTAATGCGGGGGAGAGAGGACCCACTTAGCTCCCGAGAGAACGACTGCCAAGCAGATCTGGCTCCAGTCCCCGCGTTCCTACTGAAAATAGCACAGCCTTAGCCGCCGGGCCCATGCTGGCGACCAATAGCAGTATCGTTTCTTCCCTAAGATTCAAAATGACGTGGAAGCTTCACGATGAGCTTCATTCATTATTGATTTCTAAACTTATCCCAAAGCTGTGAGAGGGAACGCTTGCTGTTAGACGAGGACGAACCCCAGGCACAAGGGTTCCCGTAAGGTCTGACAGAACAACACGATCCCGAGAGATGGTACGGTTCCGGGCGCGCTGTATTCCATGCCCTCTTGGTGTCCTCGCTTCCATGTCAACTACTAACTAACTTGGACTGCCTGGCCGCTCTCGCATAACCCACCATGTCCACGACCCGCCTTCATAACCATTTCATGCGGTCATACCAACGAGACTGGACTGGAGCAAGTGTGGAACGCCTCGACCCCTTCCTTGCTTTCTTTAGGTACATACAATCGCCATTCTTAACCCTCCATATGGAGATGGTTCAGACTTGGACCCCGACTGAAGCCTCGCGGGATACCACCCTTGTCCAGAAGTTCTGAAACAATGCGTATTTATGGCACAGAGAGGTGCTAGCTGGTAGACATCTCCACCATTATCCCGCTCTCGCATGCTCCCGTCACCATGTTGTTTCGTTTCATGTTTTTCTACCCTGTCGTCTTCCTAACCGCCTAGGCGTATTTTTAACCTCAAGTGTTGAATATAATATCTTGGTTCAGCTTCACCTGTGCTCCCATATACGTGGTCTTCTCGTCTCGATCGTGGCGGTTTTGATGGCAGAGTTCAGGGTTGCGATAACTTCTCTTCTAATACTTGCATGACCTGGCTGTCATTCTATTTTGCGGTACTCCAACTTGAGACTAGACACTCGAGAGATTCAAGAGGCGACATCAACTCGACACCCAGTCCGGGGTCGCCATATCTGCCTCAAGAGAGCAAGCTGCACTGGGCAAGAGATTCTTCGAGGTCAGCTACGGACAAGACGAACAGCTTGTCGAATCCTACGAGCCTATCTCAGTGCCATTCTATCCCGGATTCCGCCATCCATTCTTTACTGGGTTGACTGAGCAGACAGCCAAACGAGCAACATGTCCTTGAAGCATTCCATTTCTTCTCCTCTCGAGGCTGGTACCTCGATTCTCGACGGGGCCCTACCCAGTCATGTCAACTCAGCTCTGGAATACGTATCTAAGAAACTCGCAAAAAGAGACGTTCGTCTGACGCTTGTCATTGTTCGCCGGGACTACCAGCTTCCGTCAAAAGCAAACCTTCTGGATCGGTCGATTTCAGTGCCATCGTCAGCTCTTCCAAACTCGTCAGTTCCGTACGGCAAGACAAGGGCTGGCAACTCCGGCTTCAGTCTGTCAAGCATCAAGCACATAGTGCGCAGCAACACTTTCCCCCCTACCGGCTTGTCGTCCAACAATGCTGTTGAAGAACATACAGTCGAAGTGAACCCATCATACGAAGATGGTCTTCGTACCGGCATGGTCTCTCCCGCCTTCAGCGTGTCGTCTATGTCATCCATGGCCAGCACCGTATCGACAACATCCACTGTCGAGTCAAGCGTTGGAGGCTCTCGGCGTTGGCCTTTCTCACCTACTACTCCCTACTCCACGACTATGCCTGCCACCCCAGCGACTCCACAATCCGATGTATCGATGGTCACTCACACCACCACGGACAGGTTGAGCGCAGTCACTGGCATGGAAGGTCTAGTGGTGGCTGGTCCGTTCGGTGTCAGACTGGTACACACCAGTCCGGTGAGCTCCAAGGAGGAAAGGATATTGAAGCAGACCATGCAAAAGGCCGAGCGGAAGTTCCATCTGGGGTGAGTTGCCGAACCATCGTAGAAGATGCCTCTTAGATGTCATACTGACAGAGTTGACCGCAGACCGGAGTGGTTCCCTCCAGCTGTTGCACCCTCAGAATGCGGCCTGACGGCAGATCTGGTACACCGCTCGCTGGCACAGAACGAGCTGGTCTTCTCCTCGAGCGGTCTTTCGCTGTTGACGTTAGATCGCCTCTACACGTTCAAGTCAGCGCTCACTTCCTACGCAGCGACAAGGTCCTCGTGTATGCTTGAGGACGCCGTGGACGAGCTGCGGCGACTTGTGCTTGCCCAAGGAGGATGCAAGGTGCGCAAGAGTCTGCTGCAATCTCGCTTCACCTGGCTTGGTCCCGTCAGTGACTCGGCTCTGAGCGACGTTATACGCATGTATCGCCGCGCCTACGGGGGTCTCAATGGAGAGAGCGGCGTGGAGAACGACGGTGACGCACAGACGACCAGCAGCGACGACACATCTGCATCATGGCCCCTGCCAGAGGAACCTATCTTCATGATCGGCTCAGACGACTTCGACAACGACAAGCCCCTACCAGCGCTACCTGACGAGGCGTGGCAGTCAGCATCGGAGACGACATCAGAGTCGGGCGAGTCTTCAGGTTGGGACAGTGAAGACCTTCCTAGTCTCTATCTGAGCCGGACAAACAGCAACAGGATCCAGAAGCGGTACGCCGTCGTCGGTCTCGATCTTCGGCGTGGACTCGAATTCGAGGTTGAGGACTACTACCGCCTTTCTTCCGCTCGTGATCTCCTCACTGAGCGGGAGGAGGCCGAGGCGGCAGCATGGGCGGCAGCGGGTGCATCTGGGGAGGACGCGGACCTTGCAGACGGCATGTTGGTGATCGGGCTAACGGATGGAGAGCCTGAAGCGACGGGATCTGCCTGTGTTACGGAGCGAAGACCTCGACAATCTGCTGCCGAGGATGTCTGTTTTGCACCCCTTGCCGCGGCGGATGACCAGGTCGGACGAGTTACACCGAAGGCTGAGAAACCGCGACTGCAGCTACAAACATGTGTGCCGTCGCCTTCACTCGGAATAACTAAGCCGGTGGCCCTCCGGATGCCGACTCTCAAGCTACAGACGGCTTTCAACACCGACCCGGTGCTGACCAAACCCGTTCCCATCACGCCGCTGAGCCGCCGCCTAACGCTATCTGGCGCCGAATCCACGATGAACCTCGTCGGTATGACGCCCATCGAGGGGCGGATGCTAGGGTTTGATGCCCTGCTCTGCAGCCAGCGAGATAACAAGAGGGGCTCCTTCGAGGATGAAGAAGACGGGGAGCTGACGGCCAAGCCAATCAGTGGGCATCCCGGCCGCCAACATAGGTGGACGCAGCGCTGGAATAACATTGGTATCGACGGCCGCCTGAGCAGTTCTACTCTTTCCGTGGAGCATCAAGATGACCGTCTGGGGCCGATGACGCCGAACGGGTACGACGATATAAGCCCGGTCACACGCGGCGAATGGGGGTTTCTGTTCCAGGGAGAGACGTGGCAGCCGGGGCGGACCGTGACTGTCGAGACGTGTTAGTGCCAGGAGGGTCATATATTCATCTTCTTCTACGCTCGTTCACTTAGATACCCTTGATCACATATACAACTGCCACAATGCAGTGTGCAGAATCATACGATCTGAAGACACAGCTCTGCCGGCATAGCACTCAATGACCACCGTCATGACCCTTCCTAACGCCAACGCATAATCTACAGAGAATCCCTCCATATCGCCTCCAATTTCCCTAAACACAAAGTCCATACACAGCCACCCCTCACCGCCACCCATACCTCGCCCCAGCCTCGTTCTTCTTCCCCTTCTGCGCGGCGAAGCTCTCCTCGAGCGCGCTGGCGTTGCTCTGCACCGCGTTGACCAGCTGCCGGAGCGAGTGCTTGCCGGCCTTGATGCTGCGCACGGGGTTGTGGTTCCCCGCCGCGGCCCCGCCGCTCTGGCGGAGCGCCTCGTTGTGCTCGTACTCGCGCGACATGTCGAAGCTGACCACCCGCGCGGCAGCCGCGGCGGCGGCGCCAGCCCCGCCGTCCCGGCCGAAGAGCTCGCGGCGGGCTTGCGGGGTTAGGTTCAGGTCGTCGGCTATGCCGCTGAGGGAGGAGGAGGAGGGGGGTGGTGGTGGTTGGGCGTGGGATGGGGTCGGGTAGGATTCGTAGGTGGGTTCCGGGACCCCGGCTTCGGTCGAGGAGAAGAGGGGCTCGTAGGCGCCGCTGGGGTTTGTCTCTGCGGTTGCGGGGGATTCTGTCTCGGCTCCGATCGAGAAGAGGGATATCTTCTTCTTTGGCGGTTCTGGAGCGGGCGACGGTGCTGGTTCGGCAGGCCGCTTTGGTGTTGCCGTAGTCCCACTCGCTTCGCTAGCTTTGAACGCCTTCTTCTTGACCGGCTTCCGCGACACGGACAGCGGCTTGAACATCAGCGGCTTGCCCACCAGCTTCACCTCCTCCGCCGGCTTCTGGTCCTCTGGTATACTCGGCCCAGCAGCCGAGCCCGAGCTGTGGTTCTTCGGCGGCGGGAGTCTGAGCCCGCCTCCTCCTCCCGTTGCGCCACTGCTAGACCCATCCTCTGCGTAATCGTCGTCGTTTGATGGCTCGCGACTGAAAGCCGGCTCAGCTCCGGTCTTCAGGTGCACGCCTGGCCTCGGCGCCGGCTTCCCGCTGGTTTGCGCCGGAGTGGCTGTCGTAGTCTTCTTGGGCGGTGGTAGGAAGGAACTGAAGGCGCTGAAGCGGCTGCCCCCAGTCGTCCTGGCGCGCTTGGCTGGTGGTTCGTCACTTGATCGCGAGGGCTCGGCTGCATCAGAGGATGAGGTTGTAGGGAGGTTGACGAGAATCTTGCCCGGGTTGGAGCGGTCGACGAATTTCTGGAAGGGCTTGTTGGTGGTCGGTTTGGGGGGCGCTTTGGTTGGCGCTTGAGGTTGGACTTCGGGCTCGGAGTCCGAATCGGGGTAGTCGACTAAGCCCATGGTCTCGATCTTTCGGGGGGTGTTGCCGTGTGAAGTGGGCGAAAGAAGGAAGTGTCGATGGTGTGGTAAGGCTGACGAGTTGCTCGGGCGACAGTGATGGTTATCGTCGATAAGATAAGGTACTTCGCGGCCAAATCTTATCGAAGGCAAGGCTGATGATGATATGCACCTGTGGCTTGGCCCCGCGCCGGCGCTAGTGAACAGTACGCTGGAACTCCGCCCCCATTGTGTTTCACAAGGCTGTCGTGACCTCTGGTCGCACTTGCACCTCACTCTACGGCTTCGATGTTTTCTTTTGAGGCATGACTTGATGAAGTGGCTCTACCTTTAGTTGCCTTTGATCCGGCTAGCTACAATGTCTGGCTTGTTGTATCTCCAGCCACTATTTCCTTGTTGATCGCTTTCCAGTCGTTCGTCAAGCGCCGAGTGCACTCGCTCCTCTGTGTGCATCAGATGTGATCGCCATGTCGGTCATACAAGTCGAAGAGTGCGTTGCCCTTGGGCACTCTTTTCCTTATAGTCACACTATATCGCTGCCCACTTGACAGGCACACGTACACATGTGATTTGCCGCTGACAGTGGTTTTATAGCCTTGTGTCTTACCAATTGCGCACCGGATACCTGAACGAGATCGCGGATGGCGTCGGCGAGCGACTCATCACCCTCAATGAGGCCTTCCTCAACACGGCTCCCTTCAAGGCTGCCGGCTGGCGTCCGAACCCAAGCCTGATCAAGAGAACTCATTCGCCCCCGATCCCGACTGTTATCGCCTCGGAGTACTTCCAAGCTCCTCGGACAAGACGACTGACCCTCGAGGACGATGCCGAAGCCGACGATGGAGGCATGTTGGCTGGCGGAGGTGGCGACACCGTCGGCCCTGGGCTTGCCACGAAGCGCAGGCGGCGGCGGGAACAGATGGAGGAGGACGACAGCAGCGACCTAACCGATGAGAGCGAGGAAGACACAGACCAGCGAGCAGCCCAGCAGATCAAGTTCGCAAAGATGCCGGTGCGGAACCGTTCCGGATCGTCGCCCATTCAATCCGCTAGCGCCCGTCAGCCATCTTCGCTCTCCTCTCCGCGCCCGGGTGCCAGGAGGGGCTCCCAATCGGCACTGGAAACGGTGAAGGAGCGGGCGCGACGGGACACAGTCACAAGCAGCGAAGTCTCGTCCGAAAACGAATTCGACGCATCTGGCTTTCGCAAGCAACGAGAAGCGGCTCGCGCGGCAGCTCGGGCTGTGAAATTGTCCTCAAGACTGAACTCTGACCGGGCCATTGGCATCAAGCGTCAAGAAAGTGAACTGCTGCCCGAGGAAGAGGATGAGGAGGAGGAAGATTCAGACGCATCTGATCTGTCTTCCAACTTTGTCGAGAGTATGGACTCTGCATCGGTGTTGATGGCGGTGGACAACGCCGTCAACGCATCGCCCGGAGAGCAGGTTGTCGGGACCCCGCCGAGGGAGTTCACGAGACGATCCACCATCCGAAGATCTGCCATGCCGGCCCCCTTACACATGGTCGGAGACTTGCCTCCTGCACGACCCATGAGCATGATCAGGCCCTTGAGCATGATACAGCCCAAAAGCTTGTTGACTGCTGCTTTGAACGCGAAGAAAACGAAACCGGCCATACCCTTTGACAGGTTCGCGTCCCTGTCTGGCCAGGGCGACCCGAACCCTATCATGCTCCGCATCTACGCTCCATTCTCCAAGTCATCCGAGCCGTTTGAGGTCCGTATTAGACGGACTGTTCATCACGGCGAGGGCGGTGACAGACCCGTGACTGTCGCAGACCTGATTGGCCTAAGTCTATGGCGCTACAACGAGGAGAAACTGGAGCCGCCCCTTCCGAGTGACAAACTGAACGTCAACTGGTGGATGCTGCGAATGGTCGAGGAAGATGGCGAAGTGGACGATGATTTCCCTCCGCTGGACCGGAAGAAGCAGCTGACATCCTTCACAACTGCGAACAATCGAGCAGGCAGAGCAAGGTCAAACTCTGTGGTCTACGACTCGTTCGCTTTGATCCAAGCGACACCAGAAGAATATGCAGAAAACCAGAAACTCACACCTGAATTTCAGCAAGAGGAGGCAGGTGAAGAGCAGAACGGGGAGACCACACCGCGGAACACACCGCAACCGACCCAAGCAATGTTGCCACCTCCACGGCCACATTTGAACCCGATCATTACCACACAGCACCGGCAGAACACGCTACTTGCAGACATGCCGCAGCAACCGCAGCCCAGTTCATCTGCCAGTGCCACACGGGGGCAGCAGAAGCTGCTGCGCATCCACATTCATTCGTCGGACGTTGCCCCTGGTCAGATGGTTACCCTAGACGTGACTACGGACACCTACCTGGCCGAGGTGCTGGACATGGTGTGCCGAAAGAGGCAATTGGATAAGGCAAACCACGTACTGAAGCTTCCTGGATCCGGGGCTGTAGTGCTGCTAGACCGTGCCGTGTCCTCGATCGGCAATATCACAGACCTCGATCTGTACAGGCGCCGCTTTGCGACAGACGGGCCCCTGAGTATGACAGGGTCCCCTAGCAGCTCGTCCCCCAAGCCATTCCTCTTCACTGAGAACCAAAGCTTCGGGAGAGGCAAAAAGGGCAAGATCATGGGTACGCACCCGCTGGCAAAGGAGGCCCTACAGATGGACGAGCTCGGCAGTGCGGCCAACTACAAGAGGTACACGGTCTGGCGCAAGCAGCCGATGCGCTTTGTTGCCATGAACGAGCGTCTATTTGTGATTGACGGCGAGTATATACACATCACGCCGGCTTCCAACGGCAAAGTCATAGAAGGGGGCGGCAAGAAGACTACGGTGCATTTCAGCAATGTCGTTGGATGCAAGGTCTCGCGGAAGCACCCGACAAACTTCAAGGTCAGTATCTTATTCCGACCTCTTCCCTTGTCCGATGCTGACTTGACTCTTGCCACTTAGCTCCTTGTTTTCAAGGCCACGGAAAGCAAGCGGTACGACTTCGAATGCAGGAATGCCGATGAGGCCGCAGAGATTGTGGCGGAGCTCAAGAAAGGCATTTCTCCGTACCGAGATGTGTGAGTTATGGCAAACCTTGGGTATATGCGCCCATGACCGACTTGCAGCGCACAACAGGTCAGCAGGCAGTGCGTCGATGAAGCTTCCAATCATGATACATGAATACACTTATTACGTACATTACCAGCGAGTGCTCATGTGCCGTCGACGGAGCTTGAACTGAGATGAGCTTGCACGTTGTGGGGTTGAAGTGTCGTCACTTTGCGGCTCAAACTTGGCCGACTTGGACTCAAAGGGAGAGTTCCTGTTGGACCCAATCAAAGCTTAAGCTCCCACCTCCATAGGAGGCCCCGGCTCCTCATTCGGATCTTCACCGGCAATGGAGGCATATTCGCAGCGGACGTGCTTGCCAGTAAAGGCTTGTCGAATGCGAGTGTTGGGAAACAACCGTCGCTATTATCCTTTTTGACATGCAGCAAACTGAGCCCTTGCAATGGCATAATACCGGGAGAAGTAACATGACGCACTATGCACTATATGCGGGCGGGACGCACTGGACGCTAGTGTAGTAGCTGCGCTGTAACACTGGATCGGAACTAGATCGACTGAATAGCGGGTCGCGGAACCACCGCGTGCAGCTTGTACGGAAGTGGCGCGCATAGGCATAGCCCAGTACGGATCCAGACTGACCTCATCCACCACCTTCGAGTTCTTGGCGAGAGTTTCCCTTCCACTAGAGTCTGGCTGAGACACACAGCCCGCTTGTCGCTTATTCTAGTAGGCCTTCTCCGCCTTATTAGCGTCCCTTCTAGGGGGTTCTGGCATCTCTGGGCTGCCGACGGTGCCGTCTTGGGCTTGTGGCGTACATCATCCTGCAGGCATGAGACTGCACATGTACGTCCTCGTTACGCCCCCAACGTCGCTGCATCGTCACTCTACTGTCGTTTGCGGAGAGGGTGCTTCCACTAGAGGTGCGTCTCCTGCTGTTTGGGGTGGACCCTAGGACAGAACAACTGGGGACGACCGGACCTCCTGTGCTTGTCCTCCTCCACTCAGCCCCAGTCAGAAACCGGGACACAGCAAGATTCAGCCACAACCTTGTTGATGTTGAGTTCGGATCATGGTTGCCATGGCGTGACTGGTCTGTTTTCGGAGTCCAACAAACAGCGAGCTGGGTGAATTGGCTGCCTTGTTAGCTGGCGTTTGCAATCCGTATGAGATCATCACCCTGCCCCGTGATGTCCAGGGGCGCTGTGGAAACCCAAACGGACAGGTGCAGCCACCCATTGGTGGAACAGAGTTCGTCCCAACAACAACACTACATGCGTGTACGAAGGCTGCTCATGCAGGAATCAAGGTATCCAACCATGGCTCGGCGATGACGTTTGTCTAACATTAGATATTGCCGACGGTGTTCCAGCCCGGTGCACCGCTGACTGTTATAAAGGGCGGCCTCCGGGGCTCCGATGCTGGTGTCCTACCATTCCCTACGTCTCCATTACATATTACATATTACATATTCCACCTTTGGCACCCCCCCCCCAGACATTCTAACATCAACATCCCTCGCTACCTCACCTGCCAACTCTACATCTACAACCAGTAACCACACCACAATCTATCAAGATGCGTTTCTCTACCATCGCCAGTGTGCTCGTGGGAGCCTTCTCCCTGGTTTCTGTATGTCACCCCTCAACACCCTTTCAGCCACAGCTTTACTAACAGTCTATTACCAGGCCCAAGACACGACCACTACCACCCAAGACACCGGAAGCTCCATCTCGAGCGCAATCTCCGAATCCCTGTCTTCTGTGACGTCCTCTGCGGCCTCCGAGGCCTCCTCCGCTAGCGGCGCCGTCTCATCGTCCCTCGCCAGCGTCTCCTCATCCATCTCCTCGGCCGTCTCCTCCGTCTCCTCATCGGTCAGCTCGGACATCGCCTCGCGGTCGTCGGCGCTCAGCTCGTCTCTCGCAACCGCCACCGGCTCGGCCGCCTCGAGCCTGAGCTCGGAATTCGCTTCCCTCACCAGCGGGGCCTCGAGCAGCCTTGCCAGCGCCACCGCCTCGGTGACTGGTAACGCTGCCGCTTACCAGACTGCTGCTGTTGGAATCGGTGCCTTGTTCGGTGGTGCTGCTGTCATGGCCAACTGGTAGACGCTGTGTTTAGGAAGATTCTCAAACAGTGAGGAACAGTGAGGTTTGGGGCCTGCATTGGAAGTATTTGCGGAAGGACATGATTTCGGAATGGTTAAAGACCATTGGGTTGAAGGGTTGGTCAGTCTGTTGGAATTTAAGCATAATGCCTTCAATGGCTTAGGTTGGAAAGGCATAATTGTGAAATAATACGACACTGTGTGCTTGGCAGGTGCAACGTGCATCAGAATAGTATAGTTGCCTGCACTTCATTGAAATACCTTCTAAAACCAACGTCCAAGACCGCATCTCATCTGTTTCTTCAGTATCAGTGCACAATGACCTAGCAACCTAAGAGTAACTCAATTACGTATGTCGTCGAGCAGATGAAATTCAAAAGACTTTCCCTAGGGGCAAGTGTTCGGGTCATTGAGCTCGCTAGATGGGTTGTTGAGCACTTGTGGGGAGGTTGCCGAATAGAAAAAGGGGTAGTCAACAAAGCCCCTGTCCAAACATCTATAGCTGAACCTCGACAGTCATTGTCTGCAATTCACCGAAGTGGCCTAATGAGCTACCGTGATTAAGTTTGTACTTCATTCACGTCTATTTTCACAATTATCCCTCTGTATTTTGGAGTCGCCTAGTCGCTCAGTTGGCAGTTATTCACCAAAGCTAAGCAACAAAGAGCCCTCGCACCACCACGTATTAAGAGCACGATGATCTTAACTGAGCCTTCGAAATGCCTCCCTCTCATTTGCAACCTAACCTACATCCTTGCGGCGAATTTGCTCCACTCCATCAGCAAACATGACCCTCGGCGAAGAGCAGCACCGTACGATGGATCGCATGACACGGGGTTTGTACAGCTTTTCTGATGACGAAGATATGGAGGAACAACTTGAAAGGCAGTTGGACGCCGCGATTATGAACGTCATGCGAGCACGAGAGGCGTCTAGGACACTGCAACGCTCAGCAATTACCCTTGGAAGGCAGATAGACAGACACCAACCTCCGCCCGGCTACGATGATGGTCGTTATCTGTCTAACCCGACACCCCAAGACGAGAAACCCCAAAACTCAGCAACAGGGACCAACTCTCTTGCACCGCGTCCTGATCAGACCTGCGGGACAGATGCGCCAGGCAGCAGCTCCCTTTTGCTGCCACCGGCTCCGAGATACACTCGCTCCCCATCCCCGTCCGCAGGCCTCAGCAAATCCCGATGGCCAAGGGGATCATTTCCGGACGGACCTAGTATCGTACTCTCGCTCGATTGCGCAGGTGGCGACCGCACCATGAAGCAACTGGACGTTCTCGAGTCATTGATGTGCACCATTTCCAGGAACATGGGATACATCTGCCCCTGGGACAAAGGTCCGAACGTTCTCAAGCCGTGCCAAGTCTTCCACCTCATCGTCGGGAGCGGTACGGGCGGGTTGATAGCCATCCTACTAGGCCGGCTGGAGATGTCTGTCCAAGCTGTAAAGGACTTCTACAACGACAACGAAGAGTACATCTTCGGCCCGCTAAGGAAGGTGCAGGACGTCAAGGCAGGGCTAGAGCCCGGTCTGGCTGGCAAGGCCTGGGGAATGGGGGAATGGCTGGGAGTTCTGCCCAAGTCAGCAAGAACTCTCGCTACGGAGCGGCTTGAGGAGAAGATCGCCTGGATTGTCAAGATCCGTAACAAGGGCACGGAACTAGTCCACCCTGACGACCCTCAACTGGGCAAGGTGCTTGTCACGGCTGTGCACCAGACTTCAGGCGGATCCAAGACAACAACGCTCAGGAGTTACCCGTGCTCGTCGGATGAAGGGTTGAGACCGTCCATCGTCGAGGCTGCTCGCGCAACTATGGCCCACGAGACATTCTTCAAACCGGCGAGGATATCGGGTACTCCAGGGGAATGGATCGGCTCGCCATCAAAATACTGCAACCCGGCCGGATTAGTTCTCGAGGAGTACCCCGGCTTCTGCAGCGAAAACGTCCTCGTCAGTGTGGGCGTGGACTTACCGAACGAGCTCGACTTGAGCGCTGTCAACGAGATCAGCTTCTTGGATGACCAGCCGGCCAGGATGAGTTTTGAAGAAGTCATGGATTGGAATGCGCGGGTATGTGCTAGGATCGAACGGAAGCTTCGAGCAGTGGTTGCGAGACGCCAATGGTGTCTGCTTAGTGAAACCACGCGGGGAGGCCATCAACATTTCAGACTCGGCCGGAAAGATGTCCTCGTTGCTCAAGAGGTGGGAAGGGCAATCAAAGGCATTAGAAAAGTGTGTGTTCGACGTGAGAAGGAACGACTGCGGGCAGAGGAGGTAGGACAGCAGTCTCCAATCGGGGATACACTGGCTGGCGATCCATGAGATCGCACTCGCTAGCTTGGCTACTGAGCCCAATGTAGAGCAAGTCAGTATCATGAATTGAAGAACAGACACACAGACTATATTCCTGGACCGTCTCATTTTTGCGGTGACTTATCTCTACAATCATGTTTAACCCCTTAATAGCCCAGGGATGTGAGCCTCCAACAAGAGCAGGCAATTACACTGTCCTAGGTTCTAACAATCATGGCCTTCGTGTCCTTCCACTGTGTGCGGACAATTGTGGTAGTCTGCATCTTGTAGTCAGACGCTGAGCGAGTAAAAAGGGATTGTCAACATAAGCCAACCTCGAAATATTTGCAGTGGATGGACTAATCCCTGAGCCCATCAGCCCGGCAGCCAGCGGAAGGGTTCAATCTTAGGTGCAGAAGTGCGGATAGGGTGTCAACAAAGCCAATGCGACAGCTTCAATTCGGGCACCAACTGGCCGCTAAGAGCGCGTGAATTTATAACAGCCAAAAACACTCCTGACTTCATCCTCAATGCAAAGTGGCTTGTCATGTTTGGTATCTAGTATCAGGTGGATTGGCCGCCATTGTCATGCACGGATCCATCGATCAACGTCTTTGACTCAACTGTAATCGACAACTCGATCTCAGCCCAGTATGCTTTCATATAAAGGAGCCCAACAAGCCCAAACTGTGCTAGCAGTTCTCCCGCCCAAACCACAAGCACTTCAACTTCAGTCTTCCAAACAATATGGCTCCCCACGAGCTATCGGAGGAGCGGTTTCCGAGTCTTGCCGCCGACATGAACGCTCTACGTCTCGAGTCCGATACCAATCTACAGACCAATAACGCAGCCGGGGCATCAAACCATGACTCTGTTTCCAGGCAAACGGAGCTCAACAAGCTGAAAGAAAGGATTGCCAAGGCACAGAAAGCAGTGGATTTCTTTCGAATGTGCGGCCAGCCCTACAGCGAAGCACAAACGGAGCTGGAGAGCTTGGAGCTCAGGCTCGAACATATGAAGAAAGTGGACACGGAGCATCGTCTACAAGAGATCAGGGCACTTGAACTTACCTGGGCACGCCAAGCCCGCAGCCACAACGCTGAGGAGCCGCCCGAATACAATATCACAGATCCAGGAGGGTCTCTGCCGCCTCCGGAATATGACGACCAAGACTACATCCCGCTGTCGTCTGGCCCGGTACCTCTCGTAAGAGTGTCAAGCTTCGAACGGCGACTCAGTCCCCTCACACCCCGGCCGCCTCCTCCGGGAAGTGAAACTCAGCTTCTGCCGATTTCAGTGCCTCGGAACGTCCTCGTCACATCAAATGGGCGTACAGAATCCAGGCTCCGGCGTCGTGTCTCTCCGGTCCCTAAGGAGTCTTGGCCATCCAGGCGGCGGGATATAACGTTTCACGACGGACCACCTAACGTGCTGTCTCTCGACAAAGGGGGCGGGACCCATACGATGCTACAACTGGAGATCCTCGACATGATGATGAGGCGTATATCCAAGATCTTGGCCCTCGACCAAGTCGCGAAACCCTGTGAAGTCTTCCACCTCATCGTTGGCAGTGGCGCAGGAGGGTTAGTCGCGGTCTTGCTAGGACGCCTGCGCATGTCCGTTCAGGAAGTGATCGATTTTTACAGAGACTTTGAGGAGGCCGTATTCGAACCCCTGAGGGAGCCGGGAAAGATAAAGGATCCGGACTGTCAGCGCGCGATCAGGACCGCGGCGGCGAAACAGCTCACTCAGCTTGTCGAGGAGCGAGATGTGGGCGGTTACCTCAACGAGGCCATGGATTCCTACCTAGGAAGGAGAGAACCTATCATGGGTAAAGTACTCATCACGACAGACGAAGGACCGGAACGGGAAGAGCGTTGGCTCAGGAGTTATTGCGCTCCTCTCTGGCCAAGACGCAATTTCAAGGACGACGGCGTAACTGGCAACGACTCACAATGGACCATCGTCGACGCTATCTGGGCGAACATGGCCGACGAGGAGCTCTTCGAGCCAGCCGGCTTCGAGAAGAGGAGGGGGACTTTTGTCGGATCTCTCTCGCAATATGACTGCCCCTACCAGCTGGGCCGCAATGAGGCCGACCGTCTGTTTGGTCGGGGCGAAAACCTGATGGGCAACTCGGAGACGGCACATGTCAGCATTGGGGCCGGTATCCCCAACGTGGTTGGGAGGCGTGATACGCCGAAGGAACGCGACATTCCGACGCTTGAGGACTTCCTGCACTCGTGGCTAAAAGTCTCAAACATGGCACACCGCGAGTGGGAGTTGGAGAGTGAGAAAAACAAGCGGGACAGGGAGAGAGATAACGCGTACTTCCGCCTCGACTGTGCCACCGAACCTACGGCAGAAGACCTACGCAATCTGGGGAAGGTAGTGAAAGAGGTGGCACAGAAGATTAAAGAGCGGAGAGACGGATGTGTACAGTATTGTCAAGCGCAGATTGATAGCATGCGGCGCGAGTGTGGGTTCTGAGCCAACCCATGTGGACGCAGGCAACAGGAACAATACTCGGAATCGGAGACCGTATAGCCTTCCTTGAGTGTTGCCGATGAAATCGACAAACAACAACGTGATCATTCACTTACATGGTATTTTGCGGAGTCAAACTTATAGAGCTCCTAATAAGGTAGTGACTATGAAGTTTGGTGCTGGTAAGTTGAGAAAGGGGGAATCAACAAAGCCACCACAGCAAACTTAGACAGCCCCGACTAGCTGTAATCACCATGTGAGCGTTCCAGAACTCTTTCATATGAAATTCACCACTGTTTGTTCACATTCTTTGCTGGGCAACCGTCAGAGGGTGTCGACAGCCATATAAGAATATCCGGCAACGAAGAAGCGCCCAGTCTGCCCACTCCGACTTTGATACCACCTAGCAGTCTAGGCTAGCTGATGATCCCCGTTGAAATTCCTCCACTTAAAAGTATCTAATCAGAAACCCAAGCTGCATCGTGGCGACCAAGATGAACCGAAGCGAGGAAGAGCAACGGCGTCTGATGCGTCAACACTGCAGCATATTCGATGATAGCGACGAGGAAGAATCTACAGAGCAGCAAGAGGCCATGATTGGCGGGAAACTCAAAAGGGGCCTGGAAAATGGGGGCTTGAGCGCCATGCCGAACGTCGGATATTCGAACGTTATACCAATGTGTCCTCCGTTTACAGGTCAGACGACGCATATCAATCCCAGCCACATCAGAGAGACATCTCAGGAAGCTAGCGTCAAGTGCGAAAGCAGTACAGAGGTGGCGAGAGAGCCTCCGGACAGTATGCCACCAATAAAAGGTTGACACTGAGCGCAAGGTGAACAAGCCACGACCCAACCGACATCTCTAGCCTCTCAAGCAAATTCCGTCGATTGATCATTACATACCGGCAAGCCGAAAGAAACATACAGATGGCGGGGCAGGCGAAAAGAGTGGGCAGAAAGACGATAGAGAGACTGGGACGCATCGCTCCAGCCGGGGTTCAGCACGGCCAGGTCAAAGGGAACGAAGCGGACTAAGTCGACCAGAGTATGCTCTCGAGGGATTTCTCGCCTCCAATCACAGGCCAGGAGTTCCAGGAGCTGAAATCCAGTTCGTATCTTGAAGCCCGAGGAGTAGCAGCAGCGCATTAGGAAGGCATTGATGCGAAGTAGCGTCTTGAGTAAAGGCAAACATAAAGACCTAGAATAGAAGACCTGTCAGCTCAGCAGTGCTAAGCCTTCGGCCGGGTATCATTCCACAACTTATCAATAGTCTGAAAAATAGCCGTGACATCCTTCATCACGTCACCTTCAACCGTGCCTCCCAACTTCTGCTGCACCTTGTCCGGATGCCACCTGACCCTCTCCTCCTTCAGCCTCGCAGAGAACTCCTTCTCCCCTAGTTCCTCCCTATCGAGGCCCTTCTCAAAGAACTCCCTCGCCTCCCCCTCGACCCCAACCTCCTCCCGCTTCCCACCCCGAGTAGGCCAAGGCAACCCCTCCACACCCCCCTTCCACTCCCTCCAGGCGGCGGTATACCTCTCCCACGCCCCCTTCCACAGCTTCCTCCGTCTCCTCTCCTCTCCCCTTCTCAAACTCCTCTCCATCTCCTCCGCTATCCTCCTCCCCTCATCCTTCTCCTTCTCCTTCCTCTTCCTCTCCTCCTCCCTCCTCGCCCTCTCCTCCAGCAACCCCGCATGCGTCTTCTCCCACATCCTCCGCCGCACGTACGCGGCGTACTCGTCGTCCGTCATGCGCTCCAGCTCTCCTCCCTCTCCTCCCCCTCCCGCTCCCGTCCCGGGGTCCGTCGACGGCCCTCTCTCGCGGGAGTAGACGTGTATCGGCTGCCCGTAGACGCCCTGCCAGTAGGCGGCGCCTTCGTCGTCGGCCATGGCGTCGAAGAGGGACTCGCGGAAGGCGGCGTTGGGGGATAGGTCGCCGGGCTCGGGGTTGTGTTCGGCCGACGCGGGGATGGGAGGGGGTTCTGGGGAGGGGCCGGTGGTGGTGGTGCGAGGGCGCCGCTTGTGGCGGTGGTGGTGCCGGCGGCGGGAGGAGGAGGAATGGTTGTGATCGTCGCCATCGTCGTCACGATGGCGGGATGAGTGTTTGGACTTGAAGCGGAATTTGGAGGGTTTGGGAGCTGGTTCTGAGGGTTCGGGTTGGGCGATGTTGTCGCCGTTCTGATCGGTGGGACGAGGTTTGGCGGAGGCCGTCTTGGATGTGGTTTCTTCGGGGGAAGCGGACTTCTCCTCCTTAGTGTATCCGTCCGGGTTCATTGAGCTTAGGATGCGCCGCCGTTTAGGCGAGGGCGGAGAGTCTGCCATTGTTGCGCGGCCATAGGACGTTCACAAAGCTGGGCTCTCGTTGTTTGTTCCTCGTATGCCTTTGTGAGGCATGACGTTGACAGACGAAGTCCTATCGATAAGCAGATAAGATGTGCCCAGCTGCTCGAAATCAGGGTCCAAAGTCCACTAGACATAGACTATAGAAGGAGCGACCATGCTCTTCGCTCAGGTTTGATTACGGTCTACTTCGTAGTCTAGACTTTGTAACATAGGCACCTGGTAGCTGTTTCAACGGTGTTTAAATTTCTTTACTTTCTCAGCTAGTCCTGTGGCCGGTTTGCCATATCAATTCTCTCTTGCTGTTGAGAATCGGAGGACCCTTGATATTGCTAGTTACTCACCGCCTGCCGCATCTGCCAGCGCATGACGTTAGCGAGATGATCAGTGCAGCGCGCTGCGGCTCCTCTAAGTTTAGCTGCACCTTCCTGCATTCCCGACTGAACCCTCAACCTTATTCTTGATCAGACCTCTCGACGTGCGCACTGTTGACCACGACGCCGCCGGACTTGTTGCACATGAGCAGATCCTTTTATTCATGATGTAGAGTGCACAATTACAATAGCGTCATGACTACTGGCGCGACGGCACCATCTCGGGTGCCAACTCCGCGACTGACAAAGGCTCCGCCCACATCGGGCCTGAGCCCCGAGTCCATCGCCGCGCGCAATCCGACCTCCACAGCCACTACGACCCCTATCGAAACCCCCTCAACCACTACACCAACCTCGAGGGCTGGTACACCGGCGGCGGCACGCGCGGCGTCCCAGCCTGGAGGTCGCCGCGGTCCTCGTGGACCTCCTGTCGACCCGCTGTCGGATCGAGCGACGGCGGCCCTCATCCGCCGCGTTCTCTGCCCCGAACAGCAGCTCGACAAGGGCAGGGACATATCTACGCCCATTGACGAGCTGTTACCGCCCCTGACCAGCCGCAACGATGTCGACCTCCAGCTGTACGCCCTTTTCGCCATTATCCTAAGAGAATACGTACAAAAATGGTACAATAAGATTACCCCGGACGAGACCTTTGTGGCCGAGACGGTCCAGATCATTGCGCACTGTACCCGCGCCCTGGAGCAGAGGCTGCGCAAGGTGGACTTGGAGAGCCTGCTATTCGACGAGATCCCCGACCTCGTCGACAAGCATGTCAATAGTGTGTGCCGCAGCCCGTCTCCGTTCTCCTGCTAGCATCCTTGACTGACATCCCTCCCTAGCTTATCGAGCAGCCCACAGCCGGGTTGTGCAGCCGCCAGTCGAAACGGATCCCCGCGAGATCTACCATTGCATGTGGCCTTTACCTGCGCTGTCCCCCGTCCCGCAGCCAGACGCGCCATCCGCCATCGCTGAGCAAGCTGAGAACGAGGCAGCATACCGGCAGCTTCTTGTTCAGGGTGTCTTGGCCCTCCTCCTCCCAACCGAGGACCTCGAGAATGACTGTCTCGCAGCCTTGGTTGGCCAGATATTCTCGGAGCTTATCATTGGCAATGTGGTGGCCAATAGAGTTGCGGAGCCATGGTTAATTTGGGAATGCTTGATCATTCTCTCGAGTGTGATTCGGCGGCGACGGGATTCTTCGGCCCAATCCTCAGCAGGGACCGCAGAAACGAGTCCGAATATTGAGCCAACCAGCGCCACGAAGTCGTTCTCCATGCACGGCCTATTCTTGACGCTGTTGCAATGGTGTTTCCTCGCTGCTACCTTCGTCCGAGTGGCGGTCACCACTATCGTTTCGTCCAGCTCAATCCCTCCTCGTACCCGTTACGGTAGGGATGCCGACCGAGTGACTCGTCAGAAGACGGGAAGTCTTGCCACAGATCCTGGCGGCCTGCTCGACACACGCTCAGAGCCAGTCAAGGTTCCCGTGCTCGCGTTTCGCATATGGCCGGCAATATCGAATCTGATCGAGATGGACCTGCGGATGCCATGGCTGAATGGCACATTGTCGTTTGTTCAGTGGATAGCCATGACCGGCCCAGGACGGGTTGCGGATGCGGATGGTGTTCTTGACCGGTAGGCGACCTTTCATAGTCTTCATTGCCCTCTCGTGCTCCCTTCAAGTGACTTCTGTCCCGTTACACTGCATGAGCCACCAGTCACTGGATCATACAACCTGCCCAGTCAGCTGCGCGAGTGCGCATGGCAGGCCATTTATCGGCCATTACCATTCGAGACGGTCCTGCATTGTGCAGCGGTCTGCAAGATGTCGTTCCGGCGTCGGACACACACACACACACATGCTGGACAAAAGCCGCCAATACTGTGCTGGAACAAGGCTACGGGCTAAAATCAAGCCTGCGGTGGAACACACCTAAAGCCGTGGCTGCGGCCAAAAGAGCGACCTGCTTGCTGTCCGCAATTTAGCGCACATTCGCTAGTCGTCTGGCGCACTGCAATAGAGAATGTTTGCAGAAACGCGGTCGACTAGCGTGAGCCAATTGACGGCGCCGGGTGTCGCTGCTCGTCTCCGATTGCACCATGGCCCTCCACAGCTTGCATAGAGGCCACCACCAACAGCTGTCCCCTACGCGCCCACTGTGCACAGCAGGGATCTTGAGGAGGACTTTATTCGATATCGCCATTCTATCCGTCTTCATTTCGTCCCGTGGTCTTCCGGCGTGGCTCCGTCTCGACACTATCGGATGGCCGTTATCGAGGCGCCTTTGGCCGAAGAGCTGTCCTGGACGTTCGAGTCACCCAGATGACAGGTTGGTTGCTCGCAAGAGATGCGACACGAGCTTTCAGCGAGCAGCTGAGTTTCTTTAGCTCTAACGTTAAAGCTACGAGACACGCGAGGTGTCATTGAGCGGTAACAGCTACCTGAAGGTGTGGCTGTCGACGCCGCGCTCAGCGCAGTCGATGGTCAACCGCTTTGGTCGATGAAGCCAGGGGGAGGTCGAGCTGCCAGGGCCTTTCGCCTCCCATTGCTTGTGCCATGTTGGATCCGACAGGGGCGTGTCCACGATCCTAGCTCCTATCCCTGTCTTCCGGGTCCCCCGCATTGCAGCAAGGAGCTCTGGCCTCGCTGCAGTTTGCCCCTCCACCGCATGGTTCAGCAAGCCTCATCATCACATTTCCGGGGCTGCGAGCTCTCAATCTCGGGTTGTCAATGCCAGGGCAAGCAGCTTGACTTCATTATCGAACGATTCCTTCACCGTTTTGCCTTTACGGAACGCCTGGTTCATGCATTATGCCAGTCCATATCCGGGGAAGTTTCCCATGTTATACCGTGGTTTCCCTAACGGCGTTGTTCGACTCCCCACGGTTGATACTCTGCCCCCAATTAAATCCTTCAATTGAAGGGGCTGCTTCTGGACCTGCTCTATACCGCAGTGTTTCACCGACTCTAAACGCCTAGCTGTTCCCCCACGCATGAGACGCACGACCGCCCTCCTATTGGCACGAGTCTGCAGGTGTCTGCAGTTCTCCGCGGCCATCCATCCGGACTATACCCTCCTCTATACCATGACAGGACCTGATTTCCTGTCTCTTGGTTGCATCATGTCATGTCTATACCCACCGCCATACTAGCAGGACGCAATCCACTATCCAGATACAGCCAGTGCTGCTTTGCTCTCACCCCCTCCGCTGCAACGCGAACCACGCCCTAGCATTGCTTTCCAATCTCTCTCCAATCTCCGCGCTAGCCGATCTGTATGCTAATTCTTACACACAGCTACCTCTCCCACTCCCTCATCCAGCAGCACGTACTCGACGCCGCCACCCTGCCCCCACTCCTGCGCTCCATCCGTGGCGCCCTCTTCCCCAACAACGCGCCCGGCGCCTCGACCCTCAAACCGCCAGCCACAAACGAGGAACTGCTCGCCCTCAGGCGCAGGTGCGCTAGCGCCCTTTGGGACCTTGTCCCGAAGGCCTTGGGGAACATTTACTTTGGCCGCGCGAGGTGGCCTTGGGGTGGCGGCCAGTATCAGCGCAGCGTCGACCGCGACAGGGGTGGCGGCCGGGGGGTCGTTGCACGGACTCGACACGCTGCACCTGGTCGGGGAAAGCAGACGCTAAACAGCAATGAGAGTTTACCACGGTCCGGTCCGAGGGACGGTGTCCCTTCTAGCAGCGATATCGCCGATCGCAATAGTCTTGTTAGTAGTGGCGCTAGCCAGCAGCAGCAGCAGCAGCAGACCGCCACTGGCACACAGAACGGCGAGGACGACGCAGCGGCACGCGCGCCGGTTGGTCGGGGTGGTGACACAGAAGACGGGGGGGATGAGGAGGAGGAGGAGGAGGGGGAGGAGGAGGAGCGCATCCTCTCCGAGATCGAAACGGGGATCCTCGACGTCTTTGGCGATGCGTACTGCAACAAGCACCTCGTGTACGGGATCGTCGAGCTGGTGCTTGTGAGGCTCATGCCCGAGTTGAGCGAGAGGGGGGTCATTGAGCTGTTGGCGGAGCGGCTGAGTTGATAACCCGGTATCGTGATTGACAGTGGCAAAGGCAGAAACTAACTGTCATTCCCTCAATCGGAACATGAACGTGTAGGACAGTCCGCATCCCCCATTCCTAGCCCTCCCTCCAGTTTCAGCATTGAACCGTCAATGCATGGCCAATCTGTCAAGGAAGTGACTGGTTTTCTTGAGCATTATTTCTTAATATACACATCGCGAGGTCCAAGAAGCCCCCCAACATTAGCCCATTGCCAGGCCAGTCCATCTTAGAGTCGGTTCAAGCCCTCTTCCAGCGCGTCTCCTGTCCGAGTCCTCTCGCCGCACTCCCTCCAACATGACCAAGGAACAACAGCACCCGCGCAAGGCAAAGGGCGCAAACGCAGAGCCTGGAAGCTGCAGCCCTGCCAGGACACAGAGGTACAGATTCCGTAAGAACCAAGGAGTGATTAGACTACCCTCCTGTCCTGGATACCCCCTATGTGCCCTCTTGTAAATTCCCGTCTGATAGTATGTACCCTTGATAATCTTCCCGTCCCGCACCCACCCCCAACCTGGAGAAACCACGAAGCCCATTCCGCGTAATGATACAAAGATAAAAATGGGATACACCGGCCGTTGCAAACGTGAGCTGGCTCTGACATCGGTTCCTCGAGATCATAAAAGGAAAGAAGAAAAAAAAAAAAAGATCACACCGGAAAGGCAATAGAACGAGAAGACAGATAAATGGTTTAAAAAAAATCAGGGCCTTGGGTTTCGCGCGAGCGAGGGAATATCTTTTCCTGTTGGCCGGTTTGGAAGAAGTCGCCCGTTTGGGCCAGGGGGTATATGATGCCTGCGAGAAAGAGGAAAGAGAGGAAAGTTGAAAGTTGAGGTATGTGCAAAACAGCAAGGGAGCTGTCGGGATTTTCTGGTCCGTCTTCGTGAGAAGGTGGCTATATTTATCGCCCCAATTCCTCGTGAGAGGCGCGACGCCGCGAGGCGTGGGAAAGGTGCTGGCTCTCCTCCTGTTTTCGTTCTTTGTTGGGTTGTTGTTCGAAAAAGAGGGAGACAGCGCGATTGGCGGCTGAAGGAACTGTGTGCTGTTGGCCGTAAGGTGAAGAAAAGATCTGCCGAGGGAAATCCCATGAAAACGCCCGGTAACGCCGTGTTGTTCAAACGCATTTGCTTGGCCTGTTGTGCTCCAGGATGATCCGATGGATTCCTCCTTATTCCCCCTTGATCCCCAACGCGTCGGGCGAAGCATTGGTCATCTCGCTGTCCTGCTCCGGGATGCGATCCAGCCCGCCCATCCCCTGCTGTCCCTTGCTGCTGCCGCTGCCCGCTAGGCCCATGTGGATCCGCAGCTTCTCCGTCAGCCGCACGACGGTCATGTACTCGCCCTGGTCCGCGAAGCCGCCCACCTGCGAGATGAACGAGAGCAGCGTGTCGGCCGCCCTGCGCGCGTCCTCCTGGGTGGGCGAGTTCGGGCCGCCCCCGGACGACGACGCCGTGGTCGAGCCGCCGCCGCCGCCGACGCGGCCGGTCAGGCTGTTGTTGCTGCTGCTGTGGCGCAGCTGCGGCGGCGGGGAGATGGCGTGGTCCATGGTCCCGTAAGTGGGCTGGGGGATCTCGTTGGCGGGCGACTCGAGGGCCGAGGAGGGGGCGGTGGAGGAGACGTGGTATCGCGGCGTCAGGGGCTCCGTGTTTTGCTGCTGGCTGAGGTACTCCAGGTCCAGGGTCGGGAAGGTCTGGCTTCGCGGCCGCTGGAAGTTGGATGCAGCGGCGCCGCCGGGGAGCTGCCTGCTGTGGTCTAGGAAGCCGCCGACGTTGGAGTCCGGGGAGAAGGTGAAGGGTGTCTGGGATGGGCTCAGGGCGCTTCCTGAGAAAGACGATCCGCCGCCGTCGGTGAAGGCGCTTGACAAGGACGTGGTGCTCTGCGAGTTGGAGTGTCTGTACGCTCCGGGCTCCGTGTTAAAGTCGACAGCCATGAAGTAGGTCTTGTTGTCCTTTCCGTCCTCGCTCCGGTCGGCCGACAGGGGCGAAGGTGAGAGATGCCCCGACGCAGAATTGGGGGAGATGGCGCTCGACGGCTGCGACGCGCTCAGGGACGGCGAACCGCGGATGCTGTCCGGGATGTTGGTTTCCGAGGCCCTCCTCATCAGCCTCCCGGGGCCGATCCCATGCTTATGCTTGAACTTCTCTAGCCAGCTGGGGCTGTTGACCCTCTTGAATCCGTCGTCCAGCTTGCCCATCGTGGTCGCGAACATACGGGCCTTCTCGTTGATCTCGGTGTCCGAGATCGTTCTCCCCGACTTCTGGACATTCCGCACGTAGTTCAACAACGCCCTCTCGATGTCCACCCCTCCTTTGGCCTTCCGCTTCACCGGAGAACTGGACGCGTCTGTCTTTGTCTCTGGATACAAGTACTTCTCCTTGTTGCGCAGCACTTTGGATACGGTACTAAACGTGATGTTAGGATTTGGGCTCTCAAGATTGATGTGGGACGATGCTCGTCAACATCGAACCAACCTTCGCTCGACGCCAAAACGCGCGCCAATGTCGGTCTGCTTTGCATGAGGGTGATCCTCAGCGTACTGGCACATCCTCTTCCGGTCGTCGTCGGTCAATGTCTTCCTTGGAGCAGGCTGAGTATGCAGAGCCGGCAGCTTTGTCTTCAGGGTAGCGTGTACTCGTGGCGTCACCTGTATGGGAGGGATAGACATTGCTGGCGGCGCCGAGTGTGAGCTGTAGCTGTTTGGATTCGTCAACATGCTTGGCCACGTCGCGTGAGAGGGCATCACGAGCATGGGAAGCTGTGGAGTTAGCTGCGGAAGTGTCGTCTGAGCTTGGGCCATGGAGTGTGGAGGTGGCGGAGGCGGCATCCTGCCCAGAGATTCGGACGGTAGTCCGTGTGTTTGTATCGAGGGCATGAAGTTAAAGTTGGACCCGTTATACTCGGCCATGCTGGTATGCTGATTGTTCTGGAAAGAGTGCATGTCGGTCACCCATGCTCCCTCATTCCCCCAGGTGCTGTTATGGTCCTGAGCCGTATGACTCTCGTGGTCACTCGCTGGCGCGAGCTGATTATGCATCTTGACTCCTGGTATTCTCAAAACGCCTGTGCAGGGTGGCATGAAGACACGCAGATGAACCGGTTGTGAGGCTGTCCAAGGTCCGCAGTCAGAACTGGGCCCCTAAGACAGAGTGTACACGGGCGAGCAAGCTCTGCCGAACGAGGGGGTCAGACCGGTGGTGGATGTAAGTGCGATAGGCCTCAAGGACGGAACGCCGCATGCATGATAAGGCGTACGCAATTGGTTGTTCCTGGATCGAGGTGCAGCGAAGCAACTGATGGTGGTCGCCGAGTAGGCCCTGGAAGCCTTGTTTGTATGTTGGAGCTGCAGAAGGTCGCGTTGGGGGGCGTGGAGGTATGCAAGGCCGTCCGAGAGGCCTACTAAGGCAGCTGAAGTGACTTAGACACCCTCGGTTAGACCACGCCTTGTTTCCAACACACAACGGTGTACAGGGCAAAAGATGCAGTTCTTTTCCCGAGCCAGTCTCCGAAAGGTAGCTACCGGAAGGTCCCCCTTGAGCCGGGTCGTAGACCTGTCTCCGCGACGACAACGTGCTTTCCGCGCTGGTCAACGACCTCCAATGCACAGAGTGCTGGCGAGTTCGTTACCGTTTGCAGGCTACCCTTCCCAGCCTGGACCGTTCTCGCAAAGGCCTAACCTGTACCGGACAGAGGAGGTGCACCGGCTGGTCCGAGACATGCAGAGACTGCAGGCAGGACCCAAAGGTATCGATCGTTCCGAAGCGGGCGGCGGACTAGCAAACATACAGAAGATTTCGAACGAGAGTGGCCGTCTCTGCCAGTAAGAGAGTTGATCTTGCTGCAAGACAGGCGCCGTAAAGCTGACCGACCTCTGATAGAGATGGAGCAGACGCACGGCGAGCAGCAGGTGTGGGCCGGACTGGGCTACATATGTCCTATATGCACGGTACGTCGAGACCTCTGGTAAGGGTCCAGGGGTTGTTGACAGGGGTGTGCAGCCTAAGGATGGGGGGCCTCGGACGGTCTGGCAGTGGATGCGTATGAGGAGGACACAGGCAAGGAAGAACCGGGATTAAGGACAGTATGTATACGCAGCGTACGAACACACACTGATATGCGAGGGTGAACAGATGAAGCAAGGATAGCCGGGAAGCTAATGTATTATGTAGAACGGTGAGGACTCGATGGCTTGCCTGATGGTGTGAGAGAGGAAGGGGAAAAGCAACGCACTAGCTTGTCGACCGGGGGTCAACTACCACATCTAATCGACATACCAGCGATAAACGACCAGGGTGGAATGGAAGCGAGGGCAGTGGAGAAGCAAATGGTGGATGAAATGCCCTCCATTGATGCCCATGGCGTCCTTGCTGAAGAAAGACCGCAAGCCATGAACGTCATCATTCACACGCGGCACCGAAGGCAAGCCTATAATCAGACATTGGCTCTCCAGGATACCAATGTATCGTATCGATAATTCCTTTCCCATTCTGAGCGGTCAAGTGGACCATCCACTGCGAGCGCTGGAGGGGATGGCATGGTCCCGAGGTGTCCCAGAGGGTGGCATCCTTGGGACCATGAATAAGTAAGACTTGCAAAAGAAAGCATCGGTCAAAGTGAGATGCGATAGAAACAGATGGGCTCCGAACAGCCCTTTTCTTGGTACCAGCTGGTTCATTGACGCGGTTGGTGGTCATACTTGTACGTATCGATGCTCTTCTCCTGAAGGCCGCGATCAGTACAGTTCCTTGAATTCGCCATCCGTGCCTATTGCCCCGGAGTACAGTGCAAGCAACCTGGAAGATACATATCGGAGAAAATCGCTAAAGGGCAGCTCTGACAACGTGCGGAATGGCAAAGACTGGTCCAAAGGCGCCAGGAAGTCCACGACAGTGCGGTAAATGGAAAGCGACTGGCGCGTTTCCAGATTGAGCCGTTGCCGTCCCATCGAAGGGGCCAGGGCTTGGCATTGACCTGGAGGGCTGCTTCATTTCGATCCGCTGTGGGCGCTCAGACCCTGCGAAAACGGTACTCTCCAGCATGCACCCCCGTTTCGTAAGGGCCAACCCCGGACCTGTGCCTGTTTTCAAGTTCGCTACATTGGGATGGACACAATCACTTCTGTATGAGGTATCCCGGGGCGAACAGAAGAGCCGAAGCCGGAGTCACCGTCCCTGGCCATTTACAAGCTCTATCTTGAAGGTTGGCATTATGGTTGGATACTTCGGCTTGCGGATCGAGCTCGAGCAGGAGCTTGGATCTCAATGTAGTCTTTGCCAGTGGGCTCTCAAGGGAAGCCCCCGCAAAATACCAGCGCGTTGTCTCGTCTCGTTGTCCAACCGCAATTGCTTTGCTAGGATTATATCGATGCTAAGATCTTGCTGAACTTCAGGTCGTCCGAAACAACCGCAGGGTGCCATTGTCGGGGATTTTGCTGAGTACCGGAAGGGTCGTCGGTCCAACAGGTGGCCGCTGCGGTACAAAACCCCGACACTCAGTATGATTATGGTTCCAGGGGCCGTCTTAGAAGCCCTGAAGTGGCCTTGTTTTTTCCCTTGATCGCCAGTGTCCTCGAGCGTCGAACCAATGCCGGGTATTAATGGAGTCTTGACGACAGGGCCCGCGGCACTCGCGTCGCGGATCGATGCAATGCTGACCGGGTATCTCAGTCTGACGATTTGTGCGTGGGCGCCCAAGACGTTTCGATTTTGACCCCCATGGCCCGATGACCAAAAATAAAGAGGGTTATCAAACGAGGAGATACCCGTTTTGATCTTGTCACCGTCTTACAAATGCTTCAGAGACCGCTACTCGTCTAGTAGTAGATATATGATCTCGCTACCAGCTACCTGGCGATTACGGGGGAGGGATCAAAAGGCTTCCAGGTTCCTTCTCTATGCATCAACTGTGCCGTTGGAAGGATGGAGTGATCGGCGCTCAAAAGACGTCAGAAGCATTTTCCCCTTTCTCTGTTGGGGGAGCATCGTGACGGCGCTAGTTAGTAGGTGAGGAGATTCCGCTAAGGGCCGTGCCTCTCCCTGACCGCGTCGGCCTCTACCGCAGGAGGTTCTTCGTTGACCGTCGCTGGTTAGGCACGGAAACGCCCCGTCCCTTTCGGTCTGCTCCGTCCATAAACGGGCCACAGATCACACCTGGACCGACAATCAGACACCTCAGGTTGTCCAACTTCTGAGAGAAGCATAGCTTTGATTCAGCATCCACCATCGTGACCTTGGATTTTGACAGTGCCAGCCAATCCGAGGATTCTGGGCTTCGGCGTGCCTAACCAACCATGCTAGAGAACCTCTTCAAGAGTCGATTTTAGCGTTTTGATTGGGCATCAATTCCAGGTCGAAAGATGTTTGCGGCCAACGGGGATTGGCCCAAATGTGAGTCGCAGTTTGCGCTAAAATGGCATCGAGACAAGGCGGCGGCCTGTGCATGTACCGCCGTACCTCGCATTCACCGGCCTGAGATCCCACTGGTCGGCCATTGATCGGCGGCCAGACCCTTGTTCTCGTGAATCCTCACTGTGTCTCGGGGCCCCATGAGGCTTAGCGCATTACTTGCTCATTGGCACGTGCCTTTGATATCTTGAGGCTAGGCTGTCTTCATCGTCTAAAAGGTAAGTCGTTGGAAACTCATGGCCTTGGAAGCCCTGGCAAAATGAAAGTCGCCCTTCACCTAGATTGGTGGGCAACGGGGTGTCTCACTCCAAAGGACGGCACATAAACATGCTTGTTGGCCGGGCTTGACCTCTCAGACGACCAGGCCGAAAGCCACCAACAACTGAGACGGGCGAAGCTATAATCCTGGCAATGTTTCTGGATCACGAGCGACATAAGGTAGCCAATCGAGGAGTTGCGAAGGAGTTGAGCTATCGGAATATAAGTCTTTGTGAATCCTGCGGTGCGTCAGAAACAGATTACCGTAGGTCGAATCAAGCTATTGAGAACCTCATGACGAGGGCGATTGCCATCGAAGGAAGCCCGTTGGTAGAAGCTGTTCGTATTTCCTCGGGACCAGAGTGACCAGCAAATGGTCAGGCAAGCAAAGCATTCGCCGAGGTCGATATCGGCCAGCGAACCGCGATTGCCGCACAAATAAGATAGTCGAGTCCAGATTCTGATGGATCTTGGAAGGAAAGTCCCTGTCTGACAAGATCCGCGAGATGAGATGAGCGTGCAATTACGAGGCGGGCGGGCCGCACCCAACTCTATGAGCCACAGTATGCCTATCCCACTTTGAGGGCCTGATGGTTAGTTAGCCTTGGGTCGCGGACGCGGTCGTGGTCGTGCAATGCTCGCGGTTATCGACCGGTCAAGCCTCGGGGTGCATCTGGCACGTTGGTTACAAATGGACCACCGCCTGCCAACGCGGAGTAGGAGCAACAAGGGGCTTTCAAGAGGAAAGATGGAGATCCGGCCTCCGATTCTGGCCATCTGAAAATGACCTGACAGCCGCTGATCTCATGCAGACGCGGGTTCTAGTGAGAGGCTCCTGGGTTGCCATGTGCAATCGTCGACTTTGATAAGAGGGGGACATTCCCTCCAACTAACGGAAGCCCGGCGGCAAGAGACGCGCTGTGAAAGGTCGAGCCCATCCAATCCCCCTCCACTCGTTGGCCCGTTAACTTCATGTCAGCAAGCAAGCGAGCGACATTCTTCCATCGGGGGGCAGAGCCATCCCCTTTTCCGTAACCTCGTCCGGGCCAACAATGTTTGGTTCTCGTTGCTGATGGTTGGTGGCATCGGCACCTCACTGGTTCGTCGAGCGTGGGAACCCCAACTTTGGGGGACATTCGTCGACGGTCCCGTGCTCGATTGATGTGCTGGTAAATGGACCAGTTGAGAGTCGGAGACACTTACAACCAGAAAAAATGAAACGTGCAGGTTAGGTTGACTAGCAGGGACCGATCGATGTTGTTTGCCAGGACGGACGGAGCCAAGGAGCGCACCGTTCCTTCCTTGTCTCTGACCCTTGATTTCGAAGGCTAAAAAGAGGAGACGATGCTAGCACCAAACGAGATCTTCACCTTTGGACTTTGGACGAAGACGACGTCGTCGGCCTGCACAAGCAGACAGACACTAAACACCATGGTAGCCGTGCATTAAGCGCCGTTCCTCCCCCCGCCCTTGTCCAAACCTGCATGCAACTCGCCCACACGCTTGTTTCGCCTCTTCCTCCTGCAGACTACCTGCAAAGAAAGCACAGGGCAACTGCACTTTACATACGGCCGCAGATTGCGAGGGCCTGCTGTTCCGTAGGGAGCTCGTGCTTTTCCCGCTTCGGCTATGCGGGCTAGTTAAGCGGGAGAGAGCTTGGAAGCTTTTGCTTCAACGACATCGAATTGGATGTGCACAGGCGGAGATCGATCTGCAATCTCCAACTTCGCTTTCTGCCATCTTCAACAGATGATACGTGCAAATAATAAACCGTGAGAGACATATCAGATGCAGCGGGGATGCTAGAGTACTGTTTTTCATTCTTTCTGCTAAACCCTGGACTGGCAGACGCCAACGGCCACTTCAGTCCGACAGGCGTCAGGGGGGGAGGGCGACGAGAACGCTCCAAAAACGCCATGTTCAGCCGCTAGAACTTATTCCGCTCTCGCCCTCTCGGGGACCTAGGTCCCTTCTCCGCAGGGCGTCCCGCCTGTCAAAGCTGCACGGCGCGCCGTTTTGAGCCAGGCCGTGGATGGATGTTAATCATTTCCACTGCCCATCGCCGTCGTCATTGACAAAGTTCAGGAATCTCGTGCGGATGCCAGACGCCTCTCCTCTCCAGTGTCTCGGAGCGGAATGCCATGAGCCTTCTGTCCTCTCCAAAGGATTGTCACGAGGAAATCCTAGCGTAGACTGACCCCGTCGAATCGCCGTCGTCCTCTCCGCCGTCCGCTCTATTTTGGGGTATATCTTCGGTAAAAGGCCAACCTATCTCAACCATGAATACCTGTCACGAGATGTTTCTCGTAGAATCCCTCGGCTTTAACAAGGTAATTCCGCATTGACACTCCCCGACGCGGAGAAGGCAATGTGATGTGTGCGATCGCTGCTTGGTTCATCATCGTTTGACAATTGTGACTGCGGGGGCGCGGCGACAGAATTAGCAACGCCATTCAATGCTCATCGCGGAAAGTGGACGGAGCTCAGCCCTGCAGGGAGGCTGGACAAAATACGTACCGATATCCTCGTCGGCGAGCTCGTGTGATAGACCGACTCGCTGGGGTTGATGCTTCACCGACTTGCCGTACACGATAGCGGTCTTGAACTGCTCCGTAATGCTGCGATGAATCGCGTTACACTGCGACATTGTCAGATAACTGTGGTGTTCGGGATGGTGGGCTCGAGAAATAATCGGGCTGCAACTTACAAAATCCTCGACAGTGCATTTGCCAGCCCGTAACACGACAGGCGCCGAGTAATCGGGCATCTTGCCCTTGGGTTTGGTGTAGACCCGGACGAGATTCAGCTTCTCCCACCTGCATTTCGAATCCCTTGTCAGCAAACCTGGCACAGATAGTCGGTGAGGCTCAAAAAAAGCAAATGAGACGCATGGGCTGTGTGCTGCTGTGCGAACGCAAGGAAAAGCAACCCCAGGCGAGTTTCCCCGCAGCCAACGGCCCGTGAAATCCGTGCCACAGACACGTCTCGGGCGCGCTTCCAAGCCTCGTTGACAGTTCCCCCCGGCCCGACGCCGGAAGCCCCCTGATGCCGCTTCCTCAGAGTGGCTTTTCTGGACAGGCAGCTTCTACCGACCCGCGTACAGTGCGCAGCAGCAGAGGAGCATTCTGTGGAGATAAGACCACCAAGGCCTTGCGCAAGCCTCGACGATGCATAAAGAACGCCTCGTCAAAGCCACGACAAGAGTTCGTGTCGGAAATGAACGAAGTACAAAAACACTTACATGGCCTCCATAAGCTCATCAATATTCCACCCGTGCTCCGAACTGATCGGCACTGCGTTCGGAATCCGATATAGCAAGTCCAGCTCCTCGATACTGATGCTGTCGATCTTGTTGAGGACGTAAATAACCGGAATGTAACTCCTGCTCTTGGCCTCGAGCACATCAATCAGGTCGTCAATGGTGGCGTCGCACCGGATAGCGATGTCGGCGGAGCTGATCTTGTACTCGCTCATGACGGCCCTGATCTCGTCGTTGTCGATGTGCGTCAGCGGCACCGTCGAGCTGATGTTGAGCCCGCCCTTGTCCTTCTTCTTGAACGTGATGTTGGGCGGCTGCTTGTTGATGCGGATGCCGAAGCCTTCCAGCTCTGACTCGATGACCCGCTTGTCCGTCAGCGGCTTGTTCACGTCGAGCACGATGAAGATGAGGTGGCACGTCTTGGCCACGGCGATGACCTGTCTGCCGCGGCCTCTGCCGTCTTTCGCGCCCTCGATGATTCCCGGCAGGTCGATCATCTGGATGGGCGCCCCGTTGTAGAGCACCTGGCCGGGGACCGACGTCAGCGTCGTGAACTCGTACGCCGCCGCCTCGCTGTGCTGGCCCGTCAGCCGGCTCATGAGCGTGCTCTTGCCCACCGACGGGAAGCCGATGAAGCCCACGCTGGCCACGCCGGTCCTCGCGACGTCGAAGCCCGCGCCGCCGCCGCCGCCGCCCGAGGAGGAAGGGGTCAGCAGCTCGCGCTTGAGCTTGGCTAGCTTCGCTTTCAGTTGTCCGAGATGGAATGATGTGGCCTTGTTCTTCTGCGTCTTGGCCATCTCGGCCTCGATATCCTTGATCTGTGAGACATTACGGTTAGCATCGAGGCACATGGAAGGCGGGGACGAGGAAGGCGTTGAGGGGAGTGGAGGGCGCAGAGGCGTACCTTGTCTACCGTCGTCGCCATGGTTGCGGTTGATTGTCGCTATGCCTTAAAGTGGCTCGTGTACCTGAAGCGGACTTGGAGCACGAAATTATCGCGATACTCTGAATCTGTCTACGAGGTTGATTACAGCGTTGAATGTTGAATTATGTTGTTGCCGTCGTGGTGGCGGAGACGGTCCGGGAATTTTGATGGTGGGGTTGAAAAGTTGTGGAGAAGGCGGCAAAGATCCCGTGTCGGTCAGTCGGTGGTGCCTTCGATGTCATTGACGCCGAACACTTGCCACAGGACACAATGGCCAGGCTGCAGCAAAATCCGAGTTTGGCTGATTCATACGGTTTCTCACAGTGAACTGTATGCATTGGGACTGATGCGAGAGAGGCCACAAATATGTACGGATTCAGCGCTACTGTGAGTAAGTACTTTGCACAATTCGTTCCCTCACACATGCCACATGCACCGCGCCCCTGACTGGCCGGTCAGAGGAAACCCATCACCCATCCGTAACTCCTCGCCGGAACCCCCCATCTTTCATCAAAAGAAGACCGCCTAAGCTGAGCCCTCAACTCCAACACCCATGGACTTGATCAACGCTACGCCCTCCTTCAGAACTAACACACTTTGCTACCTAATCATGCCCATGACTGATAACCACAGTATCCCAGTTCATTCCACGCCCTTTCCCACTTCCAGGCCAAACTCTAGAAACCGCCACTACCGCTGGAGTTTCCTTCCCCGTTCTAACATAAGAAATCAATGCCGAGAGTTGGTGGTGATCACACAATGATGATGTCGATACAACAGGCAAGGTTGTTTGCTACTCCTGGCCCTGGTGCGACCCCCCGTTGACCCCGTTGACCAGCGGCCTGGGCTTAGCAGCGCCGGGATCAGACGATGGCGACATGGGCCGGTGCGTCCCATTGCCGTTGGTTATCGCCATTCTGTGCGTGGAAACCGGCGAAGCAGGACCGCTGAACGTCCTCGAAACCAGGTTCGAGGCCGCGCTCGTGGGGGATGATCCGTGGAAGCCGTTGGGCAGGAGCGGTGACCCGGCCTCGGACAACAAGTGCTCAAGGCCCTGTTCCCTACACAGCCGGGTGTACTCGGGGTCGTCGGGCGATACCGCCTGGAGGCCCCTCCGCGGGACGCGCTTCTCGGGAAAGGGCGAGGTGCTGACGGCGGACATGCCCGGAAGGTCCTCTCGGACCAGCTGTCCGTCGACGTAGTATTTGTTCCTGGGCGCGAAGCCGTAGAAGCGGTTGGCGTCTGGATCGCTCTTCCACTTCTGCAGAGGTGCCCAGGTCCGAAGCTGCGAGTCGTGCTCCGGAAGCTCGCGGTAGGTGATGGCGAGTTCGAGTGAGCGGAGATGCGGAATTGTTGGTACAATAAACATCAGATCGGAAGCCTTGCGGCCACTGTCAGATACGGTGTAGTTTACAGGACGCGGAAATCACCGAAGGTACATACCTTGACGAAGAACATGTCCATCGCAGCGAATTTCTGCCAGGCTTCGCGACGCAGCCTCTCTACAACGCGGTAGCTCATACCTTCCGGGTCTTCTCCGTAGTACCCGGGCAACTGGCGTCCGAGATCGTAGAGGTGCGGGGAGGTCAGAGCATAACGGTCGGCCTCAAGCCTCCAGATGGTCTGCTTGGCAACGTCCGAGACAGGCACATGCTCCCAGGCCGTATCTAACACACAGATGTCAGTCGTGCATACTCCCATGGCTGCTTGTGGTGTAGGACTCACAACGCGAAAGGGTCAGGTCCTTCTCCCCTAAGAGGAGAGCGACCTGGGTATTGAGCAGCCACTGCTCCCGGCCATCCGCCGTGCCAGCGGTTTGAGGACGGATGCAGTCGTAACGGACGCCTTGCATCGGGCTAAACTTTCTCGCGAGCTCCGCAAGCTTGGGATTCGGCGAAGCGTCAAGCCATCGCAGCAGCGCCGGCAGCTTGGACAACCGGATCCTCTCCAGCTCCAGCTGTACCCGGCGCTGCTCAGCAAGGCGTTCCGCCTCGCGTGCAGCACGTCGCCGGTCCATTTCCTCGCGTTGCTTGCGTTCGGCTTCCTCGCGGAGTCTACGCTCCTCTTCCTCCCTCTTGCGCCGAGCTTCTTCGGCAGCTTCGCGCTCAAGCTGTTCTCTATGGAGGCGTTCTTCCTCTGCAAGCCTCCGTCTCTCCTCTTCCTCCTTGCGGCGCCTCTCCTCCTCTATCCGTTTCTTCCGCTCTTCTTCCTCGTGCAAGCGTCTCTGCTCCTCTTCACGTTGCTTCCGCTCTTCCTCCTCGCGCTTCATCCGCTCAGTCTCTTCGCGCTTGTGGACCTCTTCGGCCTCCCGTTGGCGCTTCAGCTGGGCTTCTTCCTCCTGTCGCCTCTTTTCCTCTTCTTCCCTAGCTTTGCGGTCCTCCTCCTCCTTGAGCTTGCGGTGCTCTTCCTCGTCACGCTTTCGTCTTTCCTCTTCACCGCGCCACTTCAGTTCCTCCTCCTCCTTCCTACGGCGCTCTTTCTCTGTATTTTCTCTCTCCTCTTCCTCTTTCCGTTTGCGATCCCGCTCCTCGACCTTCTTCCGAGCCTCGTGGTCTGGGTTGGGTGTTCCCTGCTTTGGGTTCCGCGATTTGTCATCCTCCTTTGCCTTATTTTGCAAAAGTTGGGCCTGTGGTTCATCAGCAGGCGCGTCTACGTCGCGCATCTGGACATCCGAGTCCTCGGCCTTGACATGTATGCTCTTGTCAGAGACCTTGGGCTTCGCAGTTTCTTTGTGGCCCGCATCGGCAGTAGTAGAGTCGAGCTTCTTGGGCTTCGCCGATGATTTTCGCTCGACCTCATCGCGGGGCTTGTGGCCAGGCTTTGAGGTTGGGACAGAAGAGCTGGAACCTTCGCGATTGGCCGCTGGCTTGTGCGGACGATCGTCCGGGGATGAGCTAAGCTTCTGACGTTTCTCCTTCCCATCGACGTCGAGCTTCCTCCGCTTCAAAGGCGCCTCGCTTCCGTCCTTGTCGCTTGAACCGTGCCGCGGAGGGGTGGCACTAGCACGATGTCGCTTCGCGGGGTTCTCGCCAGAAACCGACAGCCTGTCACGAGATTCATCCCGCTTCAATGCTTTAGTCCGATCGTGGTACTTCTCCGATTTCTGTTGCTTTTCCGAAGGCTCATCGCGCTTGGGATCATGAGGACTCGGTGGATCTCTCAGAGATGAAGCGTTGGACGTAAGGCTGGCACGTCGATGTTGCTTTTCCCTCTCTCCCTTGAGTTCGCGCCCCGAAACAAGCTTTCTTCGAGGTTTCGCCGTCTCGCCTTCAGATGAGGCAGCCATTTCAGAATCCGTGCGTTTCGCTTTCATGGTCTGTTTTGACGGGGCCGGTGACCCCTCATGGTCCGAGACCGCAATTGTCGGGATGCGGTCCTCCTTCCTTGGCCGCCCTAGACCTCGTTTCGGGGACGTCTGGTCATCCCGGTTGACGCTGAATGAGCTGGACCGTCGCTTCTCTTTCGGGCTGGTGGTAGGAGGCTTGCTTGAGTTAACCTTCTTCGCCTCGAGGGTCGGACTTGAAGCCTTCCGCTTGTGGCTCTTGGAGACACCCTCCTTCGACTCGTTCCGGCTCCGCTGCTCGTGGTCACGTTTACTCGGCGATTTGGTCTTGCCCAACTCCTTGTGCGTTTTCCGGTATTCGTCATAAGCCTTCTTCAACATGTCCTCCTCTTCGATCCAGTTCGGGCCCTTCCTTCTCCTGGCGATTTCGTAGTACGTCTCGCCCTTGAAAGTGGTAGTTGGATCAAAGTTGCTCTGATCCAGAAGGAGGCGTACGACCTTGATGTTTTCCTGCCCGATTGCTGCGAGCATAGGCGTGGAATATTCGTTGCTTGGATCCAGGGGCTTAGGGTCCGGATTGGCACCACCAAGAGCTAGCAGAAGGTTCATTACCATCTCGTGGCCTCCTCTTGCGGCTGCAACCATGGACTCCGGGTCGTCAAAGCTTTCGCGTACTTGGAGAATGCGTGTGACAGTCTCCTCGTCGCCCTTGGCTGCCGCAGCACGGAGGGTCCTGTCGTCCATGGGCATGTACAGCAAGTGATTGCTGGTTTTTTCTGAACGGACAGTTCCGGCTCTCCGCGATGACGCAGAGTGACCCCCTCCGGGCGATCGGCGGCTGCTTTCTGGTCCGTGGGAAGAACGCGAGTCGTTGCGGTCCTGAGGGTGATGCTCCTCAGACGTCCGCCGACGCTCACCCATCCGTTGTTTCGCCTCAGTGAGCGCCTGTCGTATCTCTTCTGCGTTGTCCGTGTCGTCCGTAACTCTGTCCAACGGTTCCTCCCCGTAGGCATTGGGTTTCCGCGGATTGACCCCGGCTGCAAGAAGCAACTTGACGACGGCGAGATGGCCGTTGTCGACCGCGTCTAGTAATGGTGTGTCTTTGTCATAGTTGACACAGTCAAGACTGCAACCAGCATCGATCAGAAGCTGCACAATATCCTCGTACCCGTTAAGCGCGGCGATTTGGAGCGGAGTGTTGCCGGCAAAGTCGGCGACATTGATATCTTCTGGTCGTTCCTGCAGCCTAGTCTTCGCAACATCATACTCGCCCCTAGCGCAGGCCCTAGCGAGGAAGGTCTGGCCGTGGGCGTCCAGGTGTTTCTTGTGAGGGGCCAGTTTGGCAGGCGACATGGCGGACTCGGTCGTCGCCGGAGTGGTAAGGCTGCGGATCTTCGAGCTTCGCGGATGCGGGCTTCCACTTGCAGAGGATTCGTCCGAGTGATACTCGGTCGACTGCAACGGCGCAGGTATCCGTTTCTTCTTCTGGCTCAATCCGTTGGCGGACTGAGGAGGAAGCTGCGTTGAGACGCTGCGTCGATGAGGTCGGGCAGGTGGGGACGCTGATCTGTTACGCGATGCAGCGTGGGCATCGTTGGGCAATTTGGAAGGCGGTTTCGCGTCCCTGTTCCTCGACGCACTCAGGCCCGATCCAGATATTCGCTGACGGCGGACTTTCCGATTTTCAGCCTCATCGTCGGATTCGGCCTTGGAAGCCTTTCTCTTGTGGGGAACCAGCTTATCGGACAGATGTGTCTTCTCACTCATCGCAGGCTTCATCGACGGCATTCCGGGAGCGCGTTCGGAGCCAGTGTCGGAATGCGCGTTGGATAACCGACGACGACGCTGGGGTGGTGGCGACGCGGGCGCTGAGCTGAGGCCACTCGAGCCGTCCTTACTGCGCGGTTTATCTGGCCTGTCGAGCAACTTCTTCCTCCTGACCTCACCCGGTCCGCTGGAGGAGGAAGGCACGGAAGGTTTGTCGACTTGGCTCCCTCGATCACGGTCCTTCCGGTCACCGTCGCGGTCGTGTTTTGAGTTTGTCGGATGCCTACGTTGCGCCGAATGATCTGCGCGGTCACCCGTCTCACCATCCTCGTTCTTGATCTTGCGCGCTTTCGAGGGGGAATGGAGACCGTCCTTCCCCGGGAGGACGATGGTCTCCGCGTCCGAGTTTCCATCCTGGCCAGGGTCATCCTGATGCAGCGAGGGGTTCGACCTAGCGTTCTTGGATATGGAAGGCCTCCTGGTAATCTTGGGCGACTTGTTGTTATTGTTGGTGTTGTTGTTGTTGTTGTTGTTGCTGGGGGTGGTAGAGGCCTCGTGATGCTGGTCAGGATCGCTGCCTGGCCGCTTCAAGGAAGCAGCGGCAGGCTTCGTGGAGGCGGGCCCGACAGCATTCTGCGCATCCATGACATTTAATTCCAGGCCAAAGTGTCGCCGTGCACCATCCTGGTGCGCTGCTGGCCACGGTCTGAATGGAAAGGGTGAAATGTTGGTGATTTATGTCGCGTGGACGGGAGAGGCAGGATGCGCGACCACAACAGACGGCAATTACACTCTCGGAATAGTGGATGGAGCGCCAAGTTGTGGTGGGTGTTCTGGTGTGAGTTGAGCGCTGGACACTTGTTGAGAACAGACAGATGGACGGGAGAGATTCAAGGTGGCCCGTGTGGCAAGGGGCGCAGGTGCCGGGGTGGGCTCCCCGTGTCGGCGTGGCCTCAAAACCAGATCGAAGGCAAATTGAACACCACAAATCAAAATACACGGCAAAGGTGCTGCTGCAAACGTGCACGGTGAGAATGTATTCCTCGGACAAGCGTGGCTTCCTGGAATTTTACGTCTGGAGAATCGACGATTGCAACCGGACGTTTATTCCTTTGAAAACAGGTGAAACACAAGCGTGTCAATGTCAGTCATTCAGCTAGGTATTTTGCGACGCCTCTCCCTTTTCCGCTGCTGCTCATGGTCGCTTCTTGATTTGACCGAATTGGCACAAGTGTCAAGAGTGGATGGTCCTGAGTGGATGGATAGACTTCAAGTTGATTCAACACTTGGAGATTCCCAGATTCGAAGTCTGATCGTTGCTGACGCTAGCACCATCATTGGCTCGGCTCCGGGCGGCTTGCAGGGAAGAAGTGTTTGCCAAGAGAAGTAAGGCCACCTTGGCTCCACTGGTTGAATGCATATGTCGCCTCTCATTGGCTTACTGAACTCGCATGTCAATGCTCGCTGTGGAGCCTTTCGCAAATCAAAACCCAGCAACACCCCTCCATTTTCCGTCATTGTCAGCGACGTGTCCGAGCCCACCACATCTCCTTGTTTGATGTGGTCCTCCGATTCTTTGGATTTAACAGCTCAGCAACTCGGAGGCATTTATACACTGCACGTTCCTGCTGCCGTCTCAAGGCGCCTTCAGGTTGCACCTGTAGCACTGCAGCTCGCTGAGGCTGTTCATATTCAGTTTGGCCAACTGTTGATTTGCAGAACCCTAGCCTTACCCTGGGCATGCTGGAAAGCCTGCTGTGGCGGAGCTCCCTGCAACTCAACCTAGTCACAAGCTCATTTGTCCGACACAGAGCTGATCTCTGCCTTTCCGGGCTTGGCCCAGCCATCGGCAGCTTGCTTCAAACCTCCCAGGCAGCCGCGATACCAGCCGCCGTCCACAACACTTCTCTGCATCACCATCCAAATTAAACCGACCTTGGGGAGCTCTCAGTCACTGCTCCGTCCCGTACCAGGAAAGCAGGTCAAATGGACGCTCCGTCGAATTCCGAGCCAGCCTCAACACCGGGTGTCTGCCTGCCTGCGTCACTGGAGCAAGCCAGAGTGCAGAGCCTCCCATCGTCCGCCTTCTACATTCCGGACTTCATCAGCGAAGAGGAGCAGCGAGTGATCCTAGACAAGATTGCAAACGCCCCGAAACCGAGGTGGAAGCAACTCACGCATCGGCGGCTGCAGACATGGCCCTCTGACCTGGTCAAGAACGCTCTGATCGACGCTCCCTTGCCGCAGTGGCTGGAGGAACCCGTCGTCTCTCGCCTTCTTTCAATGCCTCTTTTACCGACGAAGCGCGGCGCGAACATCTTCTCTGCGAGCCCCCATCATCGTCCGAACCATGTTCTCATCAACGAATATCCGCCCGGAGTTGGCATCATGCCTCACAAGGTCTGTTACATCAACGGTAGGTACGCGTGGGAAAGCTGATCTTGATCGCAGGATGGAGCAGCCTATCACCCTGTAGTATGTACAGTGAGCCTCGGCGCGAGCCTGTGTCTCAACCTCTTCAAGACCAAGGAGGACGGCACCTTAGACTCTAACCCAGCCTGGAGAATCCTGCAAGAACCCCGGAGCCTCCTCATCACTGCTGCCGACCTGTATACCGATTACCTCCACGGAATTGCCGACACTGAGAAGGACGAGGACCTCTCCCCAGACACCATCGCGAACTGGGACCTCCTTCGTAGTAAAGAGGACTTCGAGAGTGGCTCGTACCAGAGACAGACGCGCACTAGCTTGACCTATCGCGATGTTCTCAAGGTCTCCAAGCTCGGTAGCAAGCTGGGGATGTTTATGAAGCGTTGACGCCCCAGTATGCTTCGCCTTGTTAATACACGAGCGGGATAATGTTCCACCTCTTCTTGATCGCATCCGCGCCGAACTTCCCCTCGTACCACTTCCTGGTCGTACCTGCGGTAACGCTAAGGTTGCTCGCGACGAAGAGCAAGCCGCACAGCAGCGTTGTGTTGCACAGGGCGCCCTTCGGAGCGCCAGCCACCGCCATGGACAAGTACAAGAGGCATTCGAAGAAGTAGTGCGGGCATATCAGGATGCGGAATGCACCTTTGGTGGGAAGGGAATACTTGACCAGACCGGCGAGGTGCTTGTGGCACTGGTATTGGCTGGCCGCGGCGAAGAGATAGCCCAGCGTACCAATGACGGTCTTGGGCGATATTAACCCGGTCGGGTCAGAAGGCAGCCTGCGCTGAAGGATCGCTTCTGCACGTTTTGGTCAGCGGTTTGTACGGGAGACAGCGATGAGGATAACCAGGGCATATTACCGGGTCCTTCTATCCAGATGGACAGACTCATCGCGATGTAGTAGACATTTCCAAGTAGCCAATGGACGATCCACATGGTGGATTTCTTGCCCGGTTGGAAGAGCCACGTGCTTTCGATCCAGCGCCTGAGACCCTGGAGGAACATCATGGACCAGAGTAGAGTAACCTGTCCCGGTTCCATGCCTGATGCCGATGCGGCGGCTTGCCGTGTCGCGAGGAAGTGCAGTATCCTGCCATCGGTGAGGTACTGAACCAACCAGAAGACGGAGCAGGCCATAGAGACAACGTAGAAGCCCCCAAACCACGAGTGCGGTATCTGGCCCCAGGACGTGACAATGGCGACAAACTTGGCGAACCAGTCGTCTTGGCCACTGCTGCTGTCGTTGACGATTTCGGTGTTTCCGTCGTCCAGTCCCTCTTGACCCTCAGCTCTGTCTGGGGCATCGGGACCGCCATCCTGAACAGGCTCCGTGTTCTGAGCCTCGTCCCTATTTTGAGTGTCGTCCCTATTCTGAGCCTCGTCCCTCTCTGACTGGTCCCTGTCTGGCTCGTCCCTATACTGACCGTCCGACCCGCCCTGCCCGGCAACGCTGTTTACCACTTGCTTCGGGGCCTTATCAGCGCGGGCGCCGTAGGTCAACAGGGAAGCGCGCGGTCTCTTGGGCAAAATGGCCACTCCGAGGACCAGACCGGTTGCTACAACGTAGAATATCTGCATCCATTGCGCTGGCGACAAGTCCGGCACAAGACGCCAAGCTGTGAGCAGTGTCGACGACACGACTGTGCCTATATGGTCCGGGATAATTGAATTAGAGAACCACATCGTTATTGCTCTGGCCTGGCATTTGTTGACCGTTCTAGGAGCCGAGAAGTAGTTGAGAAGGTCGCTACTGCCCAAACGGAATGGGGGCTTCGACCGGGCTGTCGTTGGCACATGGATGCTTCAGATCGGCGCTACATTCTTCCTTTTAAACGGGCTGCGGCTGAGACTCCGGTGCTAGAATTTCAACCCCAAACCTCGAAGCCCAGCCACAAACATCATGCTCTTCCCGAGCTGGGTGTGTTGATGTGAATGAATGCCTTTTCATACGCCAAAGGGATTCTTCAACAGCGTGTCATCACCAGTTCCAGGCCCTTCGCCTCACTCAATAGGGGATTAAGTTGGGCATCTGGGCCTGCGAGCTTGCTAATAACAACTCCACTCGCACAAGCTTACACGTGCTCTGCCTGTAATGTGTTTGGGATGCATCAAGCATCGAACGACAGGATCAAGCTGCATACATCTTACCATTATCCCCTGGTCAATGTCCAGAAAAGGACGTCCACTGCGAAGGCACCACGCACCTACGGATGTCGGCAGCCGTGCTCTGTTGCGAGGCCAGCCACGGCCTCGCGGACGAAGGGCGAACCGTGGGCGAGACGGCATCGATGTGACGGTGAGCACGAGAGGCGGGAGAGTGTTACTTCCCTCGCCTCGCCGAGATGGTTCAAGTTGATTTGTTTGAGTCGCACCACGTTACCTGTGGAATTGGCGACACACGGGTCAGGATTATATGATCTACACAGCAGAATCCAGACCTTCCATCTCTGGACCATTCACCGACTCCTACACAGAACGATGCTGCATCTCGGCGGAGCACCAACCGAGCTAGATCTTCACTCCAACTCGGAGCTGTCTGAGCACCGGTGAGCGCTACCGTCCACTGCCGTCGTCTCACCGGTAGTAGGCAGCCCTCTTCACCCAGCTTCAACGGCTACTGCCATATGAAACAGGCTCGTGAGGTTACCACACCATTCCAGTCGGCATCGCCGACGGTTGAGTGCTTGGCGGAGATCTGCAAGTCCGGAATATGCATCTAACCAGGGGATCCATACCTCCGCGGCAGATTGCCAAACGGAAGTTCCCCCCGTCGACAATCGCGCCGTTGCCAGAGGACAAGTCATCCCTGAGCCGCAAGAACCCGACGGGAGCAGACATGCGCGCTTGCCAACGTCTGATAGCGACGCGAGTTCTAGAAGCTTGTCCCACGCTTCCGGAACTGCCTTGAGCCATGGGATGGCGGGGTCTGGAGTGACAGGGAGGTGGGGGTGGACAGCCGCCGGACAGCTTCACTAGCACCGACACCAAGCAACGGCTAGGCCAGGGGAGAGCATATATATATTTGGAGTCAGAGATGCCCCCCTAAGAGCGGTTCCCCAGCTTTGCCGCAAGCTTAGCGCCCAGCATCGACTTTCTGACAGTTGCAAGTTACACCACTGAACGGACCACATACCTGACCCCCTTGCTGGAACCATCATGGCTGTAAGCATGACAACTCTTTCGCGGACAGATGACAGACAGATCTCCCTTGTCGCCCTTGCATGTGTGCCTGAACTCATACTCATACTTACGCTACCACAGGTCCCCTGGCCACAAGTCGTCCTCTTCGGAGACTCGCTCTTCCAAGCCTCAGCCCAGATCCTCGACGGCTTCGCATTCCAAGCCGCCCTCCAAGAACGTATTTCGCACCCCTTGCTTACCTGATCACACCGCGTACCTCACACTCACTGACACTCTTCCAGACGTCAACCGCCGCTTCGACGTCGTCAACCGCGGCCTATCTGGCTACAACACCAGCCAAGCCCTCAAAGCCCTCCCGCGGATCTTCAGGCCCGCCAGCGCAGACGGGCCCCAGATCAAGTACCTCCTCGTCCTCTTCGGCGCAAACGACGCCTGCGTGCCCCTCCCCACCAACGACCAGCACGTGCCCCTCGACGAGTTCAGGCGCAACCTGGCGGGCATCATAACCCACCCGACCATTCTCTCCCACCGCCCCAAGATCCTGCTCGTCACCCCGCCTCCCCTCGACGAGATCCGTATCACCACGCTGGACCTGGCCTTGGGCCACCCGTCCGCCACCAGGCGCGCCAAGGTGTCGGCCTCGTACTCCCAGGCCGTGCGGGAGATAGCCGCCGAGCACGAGGACACCGTCACGTTGATCGACCTGTGGAAGGGGGTTATGGACCGCGCGGTAGAGAAGACTCTCGAGTTCGATCCGCGCGGGGGCAAGACGCTGGGAGATCCGGATAGCGGGCTGAGGGGGTATCTCGAGCATCTGCTGCCGGACGGCTTGCACATGAGCGGGGAGAGCTACCGGGTCTTCTTTGAGCTGGTGAAGGGACATATCGGGCGGGAGTGGGCGGGGACGGCGGAGGAGGAGAGGGTCGGGTATGTCCTGCCTGACTGGCGGGTGGCGCCAAAGTTGGAGCATTAGGTTCTGGAGAGGGGAAACCAAATGATGCGCTTCATCGGATAAAAACCGACCGACGGCCGTTCGGACATTCCCAGGGTATCACTTTGTATTTTTGTGGCGTCTGCAGGTTTGAGAGGCGCATCCATACCTTTGCTTTGCATTTTGGCGTTCGTGCCTAGCTCTGTGGCTGCGGGTGCGGCGCCCGCGGGTTATTAGGTACTCGTGTTTTTGGCATATGAAGAAGCAGGGCCGGGATATCACTTCCCTAGTACTAGACTCTACACTTCGGAACACGGGTTGTCGTGAAGTTTAATGGGGGAACATTCAAGTCAACTGCACATGCCGGTGCCCAAGTGTCCACCGTGGTCTCGACGGTTGGTGCCGTTAACGATAACGCCCGCAGCTGCAACCCCCAGTTTCCTCATTCGTACGAGTACCTTCACGCCCCTTACATAACTTGTACCGATTGGAGATAAGCTGCCTGTGATATCGAACAGTGATTGCATTCGAAGATGTCGTCTGGTTTCCTTCACACAGATGGGCACCAGATGTGTAGCATCCTGTTAGTTAAAGTTCGCATCTCCAGCTGTAGACTTAGATAAGGTACCTCTACTGCTTTTAGGGGACAGCAAACGCTCGTTAGGTACACTGCCCGTGGCAGGCAGGACAGGCACGACGTCACGATGAGTCTACGTAAAGTAGCTGTGAAGGTGCAGGTGGGGTTCTGATACTGCTGTGGGAGGGACAAACACCTCGTCGCATATCCGATCTGACAACGCGCACGGTCCACATCTCGGGTTGTGTGGTGCATTCTTCAACGACCACTCCCGCCAGAGAAACCACAACTCTTGGCCAACATTCCCCTTCGAGGCGCCTCCCTTACCAGCTGCATCCATTTTTGCCTGGAGAGTCGGGACATCCAGTCGCTAAGAGACCAGACCAGTCTGTGCTCGCTGCCAGTGCCTCGTCCCAAGTCTCAGTCCGTGCCGTGACTTTAATTCAACGATACCACCTCCGAATATCTCCAACAACCTCCAAACATCATCCTCTCCACGTCACAACTCCACGAGCCCGTGTCTCTACATTTCACGCCTGTATATGACCTCCTTCACGCGAACAACTGTCTTTTCGAATACTGTCTAGCCCCATCGGATCATTGCACAGACCCGGGAGTCTTCACCCTGCTGCGTGTTCGTCGCTTTTGTCAGCGACCGGTCGGTGAGCACCACGAACGGGCCACTCCCCTTCGCGCACTCCTACTTCGGTCAACGTCGCCATACATCGTTCGCTTCCGTCCACTGTCCGTCACAGATAGCCGAGGATCAAGTGCCACATTCGCCTACTTGCCACCTACCTTTGCTTAGGTTGATCCCCGTGCCCTGCCCGACGCCGTCGACGCTCTATACCACCTCCCGTACGGCGAATACCGGCCCATCTACAATAACCAATCGTCGACTGTGCCTTCGCGTCGGCCGCTCAGAGAGGCGTCTCGCTCAGATAAGATATACACATCGGACTTAGGTTAGAGCGACAGCCAGCAAGCGGTTCTTATAGTCGGATACCACCAAGCCGTCGCTAGGACCATTGGCGGAGGGGAGAGGAGCCGCCGGATCGCGGTCTCTGCGTGCGATGAGGGGGCCTATCTACTGGGAGATCCGATAGTCAGATTGTGGCTGACGTCGAGCACCGGTCACGCTACTATAGGCGCATACGAAGGGTCGTGCAGGTCCAAGGTCGACGAATAGCGGCATCACTCCATCACGCAACATAATATCCTCTTTCTGGACCGTCTCCTCTCCACCCCTGCTGTCTGCTTGCTCGTTGGGATCACTGCATTCGACCTGGGGCATGGATCCGCGCTTCGTCGTCAGTCGAGACGAATTCCACGATGTCCAGATGGACGTGAAGCAGGTCCAGTTTATCCAGCAGAGTCACGCCGAGAGGCTGCTTCGGCTGGAGAAACGCCAGGCGGATGACGCCGCCCTGAAGTCGGTCTGGAACTCGCCGTTCCCCAGTGTCCTGGGCGGTACGCCCCAGCACGGTTAGCCTACGCTCCCCGAGCCTCGTTAATGATTCGGATTCCGTGCTGATACCTCACTGCAGGACCTGTGATGCCGCCAAATGATGTCTTCGACGACGACCTCGACGCGGATGAGCAAGGCCAGAACTTGCTGGGATCTCTGCACATTGACGCAGACTACGAACCCATCCGGCGCGGTGCCGCGTCTCGGGCGAACAGTGTCCGCTTTGACGAGAGCGCACTTCAGGGGGCGAACTGGGCAGGGCACAACGGACGACACTCTGGAGAGTTCGAACCTGCGCGGCCTAGCAGCGGCATGGGCGGCCATGCCATGATGGAACGGTCACTCTCGCACAAGTCAGATGGCAGGCACAGCTCAGCGGGCCACTCAGTCCACTCGATGCACTCGGGTGTGTCAGGGCGGGCTAGCAGCCTCGGGCTAGACACGAACTTTGTCATTGGCGGCCATGACGAGGATTCTCCCGACTTGGACATCCCGTTACCGCCGCCCGGACTCTTCTACCTCGGCTCGGTGCCATCCATCATCCGGTGCTGGCTGAACACCAACTTCACTCAGAGCACACTACTCTTTGCGGTCGTCTGCAGTGGATCCCAGAAGTCAACGGTTGGGTTGTCGCTGCTGAAGGAGCTGGATCTTGTGGCCAATATCCGCAGAGATACGGATGGAGCCAACCGGATCAGTCTCCCGGTCTACCTGGCCGAAGCGAGGGTGACACAGTCGAACTCGCGGTCTCCGAGTCCTGCGCCTCAGCTTCCTAGCATAACCGCTACCTTCGAGGTGACGGGCACGGATCAGATCGAAAGGGCAGATACCAATAACACCATCCGCCTCTTCATCGGCAGCGACACGCTGCGCATGCACAGTGCCGACATCCTGCTCTCGCGGAATCTCATGACGCTCTATGGCAACGACAGGGACAAGTTGTCTGTGCCGTTCGTTCGGCCGGATGACGATGGCTTTTTCAAACATCTAGTCACTACGAACGTCATCCCTGAGCTGCCCAAGCTGAATGCTGCCGCCCCTGAGTTTGTTGCGAGTGACAAGGCAAAGGCTGTGTCACACGACGCTGGCGCCATTGGGACTCAGAACCAACACGAGGAAGAGCATCCGCATATGATCCCGCCTCCCGGAACGAGCCAAGGTGAGAAGACGGTTCCACCAACCACCTTGGAGAATGGCGTCGATAGCCGCAAGCAGGCCGAAGCTCGCGTGCCGGACACTCCATCTGGCACGCAAACAGCTACCACGGGTGGAGGCTCCACCCGCCGCGAGTCCAGCACAGCCATATGGGGCCCTTGGCGTCAGGGGACATCAGCGAGTGGTGGCGACGGTAGCAAGGAGACGGGACCTTTGAGCGGGTATCAGCCAGCAATCAGAAGCAGCCGGTCAATGAAGGTTCTGAAGCCGTCCAAGTCAGGCGGACCATCTTCATCATCATCAGCGCGAACAGGATCGGGGTACGAGCCTCCTCCTCCGCTGCGTACTAGCAGTGAGCATCGGCGGAAGAGCGGCGGTACCGAAAACGGGACTGGGGCGCCCGCAGCTGCAAGTGCCGACAGACCGGGCGTCATCCGGTGGGAGTCCAAACGCAACGCGAGCGGGAGCACCGGTACACCTAGCACAGGCAACGCGGGAACCAGCGGCTCGACGAAAGGGCAACTGAGCGGCGAGACAGGAGGCAGGTCGGCGACTTCGTCCGCACCTCGGTCTGCCACGAATCCCCTGGGCAGTGCATCGGCCTTTTCGTTCTTAATGGGCAAGTCGAAGGTCGCCACGCCTGCCAGGCAGTGAGACAATATCACACAGAAGACTTACAGCTGTCCTAATGTAAGGATTGAGAGCCAGATGCGCCAGCGCAGAGACATTGGTCTCCGGCGGCAGCAGTCAGTTACACTCAATCAGCTACTTCAAGTACAAAGAAAACAATCAATAAGCAACCAGCAATGGGGCCCGCATGATCATTATGAGCTCATGTGTCCGTAGAAGCAGTACCTAAAGGGCCTGAATTGTTTACCAGCATGATGCTACTGTCTTGTGTTACTGGATTGGCGTTATTGAGCGAAAGGGGGAGCCGTCGCATCATATCTTGAAAATCTCCACTCGCCATGACAACATCAACGTCGAAATCCACTCACCTCCATTTTAACACATGTTGCGAAGTCGAGTCATCAGTGGCACAGAGCCTAACCCGCCACAATGAGAAAAGAAGACGTGGATTACACACTTTACCTCGTCACTGACTCTACGCCAGCCATACTTCGTGACAAAAACATCTACGAAGTCGTCGAGGCAGCGCTGAAAGGTGGCGTCACCTGCGTCCAGTTCAGGGACAAGACCAGCGATACCGGGGAGCTCGTCCGGACCGCGAGGGAGCTGCATAAGCTCACCAGGCAATACAATGTCCCGCTTCTCATCAACGATAGGGTCGATGTAGCTCTGGCAGTAGGCTGCGAAGGCTGCCATGTCGGACAGGATGACATGAGTAGGTGCAAACGATGAGTCGAAGCAGCGCCGAACGTGTTGCTGATGGAGACATAGAACTTCAGGATGCCCGACGACTGCTCGGCCCGGATGCCATTATTGGTGTCAGCGCCAACACGTTGGAAGAGGCCATCGAGGCCTGCGAAGGTGGTGCCGATTACCTGGGCATCGGTGCTGTTTATGCGACAACTACGTGAGACTCGTTATATTCCGATGATGAGTTGCTGTCCGTACGCTGACACCTTCACAGGAAGACCAACACCAAGAATATCCTTGGACCGGAAGGGGTCCGACACATTCTTCAAGGGCTTGCAGACCGTGGCTACGTAATTCCCAGTGTGTGCATTGGCGGCATCAACGCCGGGAACGCCCAGTCCGTCATCATGGAGTCCAGAGCTCCGAACCGCAGCTTAGACGGGATTGCCGTCGTCAGCGTCATCATGGGCTCGGACGACCCCGAACACTCGGCAAGCCGGCTGCTGGAGCTGGTGAGGGATGCGCTGCCCGCGAAGACGCGAGCTGCAGACGAAGACCAGCTCAGCCCCGAGAGCGCGGCTCTATATGCCAACATCGTCAAGTCTGTCCATGATGCTACGCCGCTCTCCCACAATATGACGAACCTGGTGAGCTCATTCGAGCAGTGACTGTCTTCGCCACCGGATGGCTCCCTTGCTGATGCTCGTGTGTGTGTGTGTCCAGGTGGTGCAAAACTTTGCAGCGAATGTTGCCCTCGCTGTGGGCGCTTCGCCTATCATGTCCAACAACGGCGAGGAGGCGCCCGACCTGGCTAAACTGGGTGGCGCGCTCGTGATCAACATGGGCACGGTCACGCCGGAGAGCTTGAGGAATTACGTGAAAGCACTACACGCTTATAACAACGCCGACCGCCCGGTTGTTTTTGATCCTGTCGGGTACGGCTCTTCCTCCCGACGTGCATCTTGACCTGTAGCTAACACGACGTCCAGGGCCGGAGCGAGTGCCGTCCGGCGCTCGGCGCTCAAGACCATCATGGATAGCGGTTACATAACCGTGATCAAAGGTAACGAGGGCGAGATTGCCACAGTCTACAGGGAGACCAGCCAGACCGCCGGACAGGGAGAACACGTCCAGCAGCGCGGCGTAGACAGCACGAGCGTCCTGTCCCCGGAGGAGAAGGCCGCCATGGTGACGCGCCTGGCGGACCGGCACAACAACATAGTCGTGATGACGGGCAAGACGGACTTTGTCAGCGACGGCAGCAACACGTTTGCCATAGACAACGGCCACGAGTATCTGGGCATGGTGACGGGCACGGGCTGCGTCCTGGGCACCACCATCTCGGCCATGGCGGCGGCCTCCAGTGCCGCGGGCCAGGAGCTCTTCGCCGTGATAGCGGGCATCCTGCTGTTCGAGATCGCGGCGGAGGTGGCGGCTCAGAGATCCGATGTGCGAGGCCCGGGCACGTTCGTGCCGGCCTTCATTGACGAGCTGGCCAGGTTGCGGAGTCTGGCTGCCAGGGGCGACTCGTCGTGGCTGCAGAGGGCGAAGCTGCGGGATATATCTCAGGATATCTAGCACCCCCATCTGAATGATAGACTTTGAGGAATTGAGGTATAGAGACATAGCACACTGGCCCCTCTCACTCTTGACTCCGCCGTAGCTTGTTCCGGTCCGGCGGGACGAGGTCGTCGGCATCTGTGCCGGCTACTCCCCCCCACATCTCGGCTTCCCCGCATTCTCTCACCCGCTAACACACTCATCGACATAACGGACAACCTCAGTGATTCACCATACATCAACTGGACTTATCCCACTCTGTTTCTGTCGTAGGCCCTGGCATCCAAGGTATCGGAGGGGTCACATTCATCCACCTACTTCCTCTTTTCCGTGTTGATATCCCAGCTGCCCACCATGGCCGCAATTCCCCGGCGAATGCGTGAGTTCTCTCTCCCTCAGCGCCTCGTATTATCTGAGATATTCTTCAAGGCCGATGATCCCTTATAGTACCAGCTGGCTAACCAACCTGACGTACTTCAGAGAACCCGGTTATCTTGTCAGTATCCCGCTGTGAAAGTGCAGGACTCACATCATGAACCCCCTAACTCACATACACACCACAGCGTCTGCGACCTCCAAGAGAAATTCCGCAGTGCAATCTGGCAGTTCGACAAGGTGTAAGTCCCTAACCTCCCCTATCCCCCCTTTTCCCATACCTATACTAAGCCAACCCCAGCATCCTCACAACAACCAAGCTCCTAAAAGCAGCCCACGCCCTCTCCCTCCCCATCTACGTGACGACCCAGAACCGCTCCCGCCTGGGCGACACCGTGCCCGAGCTGAAGCCCTACCTGACCTCCACCCCCTTGCTCAAGGCGGACGAGGACAAGACCCGCTTCAGCATGTGGCTCCCCTCCCTGGCCTCCCAGTTCTCGCCCACGTCCCCCTCTCACCAAAAGGCGCAGATCGCCATCGTGGGCATAGAGTCCCACATCTGCGTCACGCAGACGGCGCTCGACGCCCTGGCCGCGGGCCACGAGGTGTACGTCATCGCCGACGGGGTGAGCAGCTGTAACAGGGAGGAGGTCCCCGTCGCGCTGGCGAGGTTGAGGGCCGCGGGCGCGATCGTGACGACGAGCGAGAGCTGGATTTATGAGTGCATGGGGGATGCCGGGGTGGGAGAGTTCAAAGATATTGTGAAGTTGGTCAAGGAGACGGGGAATGGGACGAAGGATGCGCTACAGGGGTTGTTGGGGAGCAAGATTTGAAAAGAGTTTACATGTGTCACTTATTGCTATCCACGGGTATGCGAGGTTCAAGGGGGTGAGGGACAAAGCTCTGTTTTGTATGGATACTTCTTATTAGGACACATCATCTCAGTTTTGTACGCCATTCCTCCCCGTGATTACACCCGTGCCAGCCAAAATGCCTCACCGTCGACCACCACCCACCCCCTCCCCGGAAAGATCAGCCCTCATCACCAGATCCTCCCCGGAGTCCTCCCTCATGTGCAGCGTGATCGTGAGCCCCTTGATAAGAACTAGCGTCCCGTCAGTCTGGATGCCCTCCTCGCGGCCCCGCGCGGCGTCCGACGGAGGAGGAAGAGCCCCGTCGTCGCGATCGCCACCAACCTTGCTCTCCACCGCGTCCCGCCTACTCGTCATCTCCGCCTTCGGCCCGGCGATCTCGTCCGCGAGGCGGCGGCCGCCCTGTCGCGCTGCTTCCTAGTCACGGTCACGGTCACATTGCTGGTTCTTCTGCTGGGCGGCGCTGGTGGGGGGCTGTTGTTGGGGAGACGCGCCGGGTGAGTTGCTCGGGAAGGAGTCCTGGCGTGGAGCAGGGGGTGCGATCGCCGAGGGTGTGATTGTCTGTGTGCTTGACGGTGCTAGTGAGCGAACAGCGGTGGTAGCCTGAGAACTCCGCACGCGGGTCGAGGAGGAGCGGCGGAGGTTGGCGATGCTATTGCTTGTGCGGCGCAGGGGTTTGGGGCTCGCGTAGGGCTCGGCTGTGTGGTATGACAGGGTTGGGGAACCGTTGCGGCTTGGCGCGTCTTCCGGGATGGCAACCCGCGAGATAGGAGCGTGTCTCTGCGGCTCCCCTGGCTCGCAGTAGCCGCAGTCGTCCGGGAGGTTGGGCGACCTGTGCCTGCTGTGGTCTCTGGCGAGTGGAGGAGCTTTCCGTAATGGGGCTGGGCTCGATGCCATGTGCTTGAGGGTCCTCGGGGCGCTTGAGCCAGGGTGCTTCATGCCTGCTCGGTAGTCGACCTGTGGGGTCTTCGGCTGGTGGGATGTGCCCTGGCGCTGAAAAGCAGCATATCGTATGCGAGGGCGGTGGTCCGCACTGGCGGTGTCATAGCTGTAATCGGGGGCATAGTCGTGGCCTGTTTCGCGCCCCTGGCCGGGCTGGGCGAAATAAGAAGATCTCGATGTAGCGACCTGCGTCAGCCTGTCATCCAGGCCGCTGAGCACCGCAGCCTGTTGCTCCTGTCGCCAGGCGTGAATGGGACTGACCGTGCGGCTGGCATGGACGACCTGGCCACCATTTGCGTAAAAGGCGGCACTGCCCTTTCTCCTTAGTTGCTTCGTAGTTGACTCGCGCCTGAATCTTTCTGTTGCCTGCACTGCCGGCGAGGACTGCTTCCTGCTGGGTCTCCTGAATGGAATGTCCCTCTCAGAAGGGGTATTTTGCTCCCCTGCCTGCCGTATATCGTGGTGATAAGCGCGCATAGGCTCCATATCTGCGGCTATCTTGTCTCTCAGGTGCCGTGCGCCGGGCAACTCATTAGCATGTTGATACGCCTGTGCCATAGCCAAGTCTTCGATTCGCCTCCGGCTTTCTGCCGCATCTGCTTGCGACCTCCTCTCGTTGAATGGCGGCTGCGAGAGACCGCCGCGATCGAACGCCGACTCCATTCTGAGTCTCTTGTCTGGCGCAGCACCCGGTTGACCAACAGGAACAGCGCCCTTTGAGTCTCGTCGGTCAGGATGATCCAGATCGAGCCACACATCCTCATGATTGGGGAGACACTGTGACATGCGAGAGTACCGTTTGGTCGGCTCGAAGTCTTCCATGTTGGTGCGCCGCTGCCCAGCCTTTGTCCCTGTGAGACGGTCTGCGATGACAAACGGGTTCATGTCAAGCTTGGAAGGCTGCCGTTTGAGCGTACGCGAAGTGGCAGTTGACGAAGCAGGACGAGGGTCGCCATCTACGGGCCTGGCTGTTTCCAAGGTGCGGCCATCCGGACGAGCATACCCCGTAAGCTCACAGGTACAAGTTGGGCAGAGCGCATGTCCGCAATCAGGGCAGGTCTTCTGAGGCCGAACCTTTGCCAAGCAAGCATGGCAAGGCCTCCAGTCTTCTTGCGTATGCTTACCGCCGTCATCGCCAGCATGCAACTCCGCCTCGTCAACCGACAACTAGCCGAGGGGTAACGAGATTTTATGTTCTTGGAGTATCTGCCGCGCGTCTTCAAGGCGGCTGCTCGAGGTCGACGGCGGTGACTCAGCCGATAAGTCGGAAGCCATCCTCGACAGTCGTTGGCCCGCAGAGGCAGAAGGTCTGTGGTGGACAGCTGGATCCGAGTTCGTTTCCGGTATGGCCAGTAGGTTACTAGATCGCCGAAGGTAGCTCGAGACAAGCCGCCTCGGAACACGGTCGCCCAGTTCGATCGAGTTGACATGGGATGCCGGCTGCACTAGACGGACTTCTCCTTCGACGCGACGTCCCCAGCCGGAGCTTTCACCGTCACGGTCACGCTCCGGCAAGGGCAGGAGTGCGGCATCCGGATCTCGGGCAGCCAGGTGTTGGAGTCGCAGCACGCGAGAAGCAACCGTGCCTTCCGGGACGCGGTCGGCATCCAGCTCCTGGATTGAAGAGAGCGTCGTTCGGCGTGAAAGACGCGGAGCGTACTCGGACGTCATGGAAGGTCCCAATGATTATAAGACATAGGACTAAGAGAGCTGCATGAGAATAACTGACATGCAAATTGTCCTGACCGGAGTATGTCTAGGAGGGTGAATACCGATGAAGCATCGGATTTAGGGGCGAAGAAGATCAGAGGGATGAAGCTGGAGAGAACACTGACAGAAAACAACGTCCAAAGGCAGAGGCAGCGTACCTTCTTTGATGTTGCAGTTCCAGAGAAGGGGCAACCGAACACTTCAATATTGGGTAGCAGTCAGCCAACGACACTCATACACCTACCATGTCCACACGGAGCTTGATGCTCCTGCCCAACATGTATTGAGTCGTTCTTTCATGTACTCACACCTACGGCTATCTCCCATCGCGTCTCATGCGCAATAGCAGCTCGTATGATGAGGTAGTCTGGAAAAGAGCCGTAGCAAGCAGGCTCAAAGTCTCATGTCTTATTGTGCGTCTGCAATGATATCTGCTAAGACAGGGAGGTATCGGAGGGAGTATTCTACAAGGTCGGTGGGTGCTATACATCTATTTCAGGACAGCCTGGAGGCTCTCAAGGACCTGAATTTCAAGGGTCAGTACAACGATGCGCAACAAGACTCGGGGAACAGGGCCATACCTCCAGCTCAATCTTGGCCTCAGCAATGTCCTGCTCGCTGCCGTTACCGTTTGCCACCTTCTGTGCCTCCGAAATCTGAGCCCGGACGTTATCGGCGCTGAAGTCCTCGAGCGAGTAACCCTCGACGGCGTTGATGCTCAGCACCGAGTTGGGCTGGACAATGGCGAACCCTCCGGAGACTGCCGATGTCGCAGTAGGTCAGCATATATACAGTCGCCTAGTTGTCCCGCCTCGGAAAGTAAACATACGGAAGAACTGCTTGCTGCTGCCGCCCTCCTCAATGACCTCCACAAGGCCGGGCTTCAGCTGCTCAATCGAGGGGACGTGGTTGGCGAGGACACCCATCTCTCCGGACTCGGCGGGGATGTTGACCTGGACAACATCTGCCGACTTGAAAATGGCCTGCGGTGTTGCGCGAATTAGCATGTCCTTGTTCCGTTCTCGAGCGTAGTTGTATTCTCCGCGATCGACGCCTCGTAGTGGCTCGGTTCGTATCTCGATTCGATCTCGCATACCTGATGTGGGAGGGACAAGCTCAGCTTGATCTAGTGCCGTAAGTTAGCAAGAAGGCCGTCCAGTCGAGGCTGTGATTTATGTTACGACAAACATGCCTTGTCGGAAACGGCCTCGGCATAGCCACGGCGCTGCAGAGGAGCCCGGATAGCTGAGGGGCGAGCTCGAAGAGCCGCACGAGCGACACGGAGGGAGTTCATGGTGTTGTGCGTGGACAATGGACGGGGAATGCGATGAAACAGCTCGTAGACGTCGTCGACAGGAATTGCTTCAACCTCGACTTCCCGCTAGCCGCAGAGCCGAGCGGGGGTCACGTGGCAGGCTTCAATTGCATTGGCCGGATGATCGTTTGTGCGGGTATTCGAGACTCCACCTGAGCTTACCTTTATCCTCCATTGTGCTTGTAACTTCAACAGAGCATTGTCAGCCTTGGACGATTCAACGATATACGGCAACGAGCCATTGCGATGCACTTGTTCGATCTCCCTGCCGAGATTCGGCTCAAGATTTACTCAGAGCTGCTGGTTCTCGAGGAATCAATACCTCTGGTACTAGAGTACAGCACTCCGCCGCTGCGGGCAGTCCGTCGGCGGCAAAAGGGCGACGGACTGTGTCCAGCAGTCCTCCGCCTCAACAAGCAGGTCCATGATGAAGCCAGCCCCGTCTTGTACTCGCAAAATGTCTTTCGGTTTCCCAGCTTTATGAAGAACCTTGGTAGCAGAGACATTGTCCATACGGGCGTCTTCCTCGGCCAGATCGGTCACAACGCGAGCCTCATCCGTCACATCACCTTGCCTTGTCCTCCCACTGCCGTCGAAAGGGACGCCTCTGGCTTCTTCCAGCTTCCAGAGGGCTTTATCAGGAACTTGGAGCTCATGCGAGACGCGTGCACCTCTCTCAGCACCCTCCAGCTCACAATGCCCATGTACCTGAACATTGTCTTCTCACAATGGCCTGTCGCGGCAAACCTCCTGGATGCCCTCGAGCCGCACCTCAAAGCTATCTCGTCACTGGAAACCGTCCTTATCGATCTTCTCCTATTTGATAAGGCTAGGAATCCGAGTGTCGACGTGGACAAAGCATCTTTGCTGAAGAATATCCGCGCTCGCGGATGGAAGGTTCGTGTCACATACGCACCCTCTCCGCATGGCTGAGCTTCCATGTCGGATGATTATAAGGGGGATGTTGCGTACAAGAGACAGGTATTCTTTTCCTTCGAATGCCCAACAGAGTGTTAGCAGACACGACAGGAACGTCCCATATGACACCGCAGAGGTCCGGATGATGAGGTGGCTTGATGGAATGATGCTGCTTGGGCATGGTTCACGTCACCACGCCGTTACCGTTCGAATGCCTTACACCATTATACCTCGTGTGAACTCCTGGTCTCTTTTTGAATTCATCTGAGAGAGAAGTCACTGTCCTACTAAGACGTTGGGACAATTGTCGCTGCGCTGCAGGTGCCTTTGCCGTTTGTTATATTTGCTACTGGGCTACCTTATAAACGAGGCTTGTCTTCACATCTTTCTTCGACGGCAGCGACAACTCTGACGGGACTTTTACTACATCCAGGAATGATGGACTTCTTCGACTTTCCGGCCGAAATCCGGAACGCCATCTATTCAGAGCTTCTCATCTCGCAGGAACCTGTTATTCTTTCTTTACGCCCCAGCCCGAAGCTTCCAGTTTCCAGCCCCCGAGGATGCGGACCTCATACGGCAATCCTAAGAACGAACAAGCAGGTGTACGCGGAGGCTAAGGTAGCCCGCTACTATACACGAGAAACGCATTCCAGATCCCCAACCCGTACCTCCCTTTTGTAGACACCTTTTCGACCGGCCTGTCTCTGAGATTATCCGTGGATCGCCTCGGACCTCAGGCGAACCTGATCCGCCACATTCGCCTCCCGATTCCTGCTTCCCCCTTCATTTGGAGCTCGATGCCTGGCCACGGGATAGTCACAGCACTGCAAACCCTTGAGGCTTCCTGCGTCAATCTCCAGGTTCTGGTATTGATGTTCCAGGACGACAGCGAGATAATATTGACCGCAGCCCCATGGGTCGATCTGCTCGACCAGAAGCTCAAAGCTACGCCGTCGCTGCAGAAGGTCATGATAGAGATTCACCCTAGGGCACATGCTCACGTCGCGGAGCAGTTCAAGGTCTTACGCACGGCTAAGCCCAAGCCTGCACGCGCCGCTCTACATGCTGCCACTCAACGCGCCAGTGGCATCGAGGAGGGCAATGTAGGCGAGGACGTCAGCTACGATGGGGCAGGCAGTTCTACCGAGGAGAACGACCGGGATTATGAAGACGGCCTGAGTGACGAGTTGGTGCGCAAAGTCCCCGAGCGCGGTTGGACGGTCAAGGCCAGATGGAGTTGGATATGTCCAGAGCATCGGCTCAAATTCTATCGTGCACAGGACTGCGAGGATCATGTTCTGCGCCGGAACTTGAGACAAAGGGGAGAATAAGAGCTGGAACAGGCCATGAAGATGCCAGGCAGGGTGACTTTGGCAGAGATTGACGAAGAGAGCAGTGCGGGTGTCAAAGAAATTGCGAAGCTGCGTGTACCCCGTTACGATCTCTAGGATCAGTCCGGAACAAATGAAGGCGGAGATATCAAGGTCCAGGGCGCCATTTGGCCACGCAGTTTCCGCAAGTTCAAGAATATGCAAAACCTCAACCAATCTGAATCTCCGGTGCTCGCAGTTGCTGCCAGTTATCAATGACTTCGGTCGGTTCATCATAGGAAAGGTCCATTCCTTTATCTTCGCTCCGGCCATGTCACGAACAATTACCTGCCACATCGTCTATTTTACCTCCTGGCGTCCCAAGAGACGTCTCGACGATAACCGTTCTTATGCCGCCCAGCGGTAACTGGTGCCTGGACCGGAACATCATTAACGCGCTGCCTGTCACGCAGCTCGTCCCTCGGAATGGCAAGCACCCTTGAACTTCCTCCCCTTCCTCTTCCATCCAGTGCCGCTCCTCTGAGATATCTGCCTTAATTTCTCACTGTGAGCCTCTACTTCCCTTGGTCAGTGGCCGACATTTCCCTGCACGTGTACCGCCGGCATTGATCGCAATGCACTTCTTCGATCTTCCAGCCGAGATCCGGCTGCTTGTCTATTCAGAACTCCTCGTCTTCCCGCCGTACGTTGTCTTACGTTACCACTGCGACGAGCCAGGGAAGCCGGTGCTTTACCATTGGAGAGGAGGCAACAGAATCTACGCGGAAATCCTCCGCGTTAATAGGCAGGCCTTCACAGAAGGTAGCCCGTTGCTCTACTCCAGCAACAGATTCCACTTTCCTCCCATCTACGGGAATCTTATCCACGAGTGGACTGGGCGGACCATTAGAGAGTACTACGAAGCCCCTCTCGTCGCCCCGTTCATCGCTCAAATCCGCTCTCAGGCGAGTCTGATCACCCACGTACGCATCAATCTCGACGCTTTCCTCATGAATGAAGACGTGCCGGCCGGCTGCTCGGAAGGTGTCGTTCTCCTCCGCCAGAACTGTCCGAACCTGGCCAGTCTGGAGTTAGCCTTCCTCATTAGATACGACCATCTCGGCGAGAAGTGGCGCGTTCCGGTCCTGCCCGAAAGTCGCCTGGATACCCTCGACGGCCAGTTCCGGAGCCTGCCTTCACTGCGCGACATAATTGTCGACATCTGCTCCGAAGTGAACCAAGAAGCCGAGCCCGATTACGGTAGCCCCAAGTTCTCGGACATGTTCGAAAGCTTTCGAAGGGTTGGTTGGAGGGCTAAGCCCACGCGGGACTGCCCATGCCCGAGGTGTGCACTTTGGTTCGAGAGTGAATCGGCCGTGAGGAAACATTTGTCTCACGAGGTGTGTGATCTTGTTTATGACTCGGACTCTGAAGCTTGCCAGTTCGATCTATACGATTAAGGGGTTGGGGAAAGGACGCGCCCGCGCGCTGGACAACGCACGAGAGCATTTCCGCTGACGGTCAAGACCAACCAGGTCTGGTATTGTGCTGGCGGAGGTGGCCTTCAGTGTAGCGATGAGAGGAGTCCTTGGACGATGCGGCTCACTACTGTGAGAAGGATCATTCGTGTCGGCAGAGGATGGAAGGCTATACCTGAGAAAAGCGCATTGACGACGTCACGACCGTATCATGGGTCGCCTCACTCGGAGTCATCAGCTTGACGCTCTGCTTGACCTGGGATTCTCCAGCGACGAGTTCAATAGTGCGAGGTTCAGCTCTGCCCGCTTCGACATTTCCCACACTGCAATACGCCCAGAATAGAAAGCTCACCAACCAACCTTTGATGACTTTGATTGCAAGGTTTGAGCCATGTGGGTGTGTCGCAGAGCGTTAGCGCGGTATACCGCCTCGCATCTCAATTGCTGGCATATTCTAGCCCTCCGATGCGACCTTGCTTCTTCCTACAACCACCAAGATCTCTAACCTAATGTGTATTCGCATATTCACCGGAACCCGCTCTATGACGACAGCTCTTTGACCTCGCGGACTCGTATACAATGAAATTCTTCGACCTCCCGGTCGAGATCCGGCTCATGATATACTCAGAACTCCTCGCGCGCCCCGACTCCTTAACCTTGGATCACAAGCGCAGGTGCGACGACCCAGAACATGCACACAACGAGTCCTGCTGCGTACCGCACTTCTTCCTCTCGAGCGCAGACCCGGAACACCCGAGGCTCTACCCGCAGATCCTCCGCGCGTGCAAGCAGGCGCACAGCGAAGCCAGCCCAATCCTCTACTCCAGAATATCCTGCCTAAAAACCTTCCACCAGCGCGGTGGTTACACCGGGGAGGAGGCGCGGTCAACCCCGACCGTCCTCCCCTGGTTCTTCGAGCAGATCGGATCCAAGCAAGCGAGCATGATCCGCCGCCTCCGCATCGACTTTCCCGTCGACGCGTGGATGATGGACGACTTCGACGACCTCCTGGGCACCTACGAGACCCTCGAGGCCGTCCGGGAGAGCTGCACTGGCCTCGCCGCCCTGACGCTGGAGATGGAGAACTACGCGCACGAGGAGATGGCCTACCCGGGCGTGGCGGCGGACATGTTCGCGCTGCTGGACGAGCACTTCCGGGAAATGCCGGCGCTGCGCGAGGTCGTTGTCGTTACGGATTGGGATCCGGATGTCGACACCGAGTCCTACGTGGAGCGCATCCGCGCTATGCGGGAGCACATGGTCGGGTGGACCGTGAAAGTTAACCGGGTGTGGAGGTGTGTTGACGGGGGGATGTGTTATAGGGATGCACGGGCGTTCCGGGTCCACGTCTGTGAACATAGCGTCGAGTGTAGGGAGAGGAGGAGGTGTGCGCCTCCTGCTGCGTCAGACTCATGACTGAACGAGCCACTGCTGTATGACTACACTGCAGCTAGACTGACGATCCAGTCTTTGTTTACGCCACTAGTAGCTCTCGAGGGCGGCTTCGGAACGGCAACAACTCCTGACCGTCGATCCCGGGTTGTAGATGGCTTTCTCATCTAGATTCGCCGGGGGAGGAACCGAATCGTCAACAAATCCTACGTGGCGGAATGGCAGTGCGCGGCTATCGGTGGGACGAAATGCGCCTCCCGCGAAGATCAGTGCCTGATCAACGGTCATCAACACGACAGAGCGACCATTTCAACCCCCAAAGTAGAAATGGGGGTTGCTCATCATGTGCGTCCAGTGATGACCGGGTGGTGGCCAAGTGAGACACCATGTCTGAGGTCGACCTGGACAACTCCCACGACCCATTTCTATTCCGGTCTGTATCTGGTTCCTCCGGGGGCTTCAGTTTCACGAAACGCCTATTGCACGTTCCGAATCACGTTTAGAGATTGTGCTGTGCCATCGGTGCCAGGACAGCTGACGGCGACCCCTCCCTCACATGGCTGCGTCAGAATGCATCCTGCATGGTTCCTTGGGAGAGGACACGCTAGTGGTCCTCGTCGGCTCAATATAACCGGCCTAAAGGCACAGCACTACGCGCATACGATATGTTATTTCCTGCTGTCTTCTAAGACACCTGCTTTCTGGCCGGTGAGCTCGCGTGGGATGAGGTTGTGGTCCTGGCGGAGGTGGTGATTGATTCATGGCCGAAGCTCACCGCCAAGTGCCATGGGATAGTCAGATGGAGGATGGGCCGAAAGGGGAGGGGCTGATGGCACTGGCGAGTCGAATAGCGAGAACTGACCGCCAGATGCAGGCCACAAGCTACTGTGTAAATAACCTGGAGGAACAGTACTAGTGGAATGCAATTCGTGGTCACGATGCCCCCGATCAGAGGCCATCGAAACGCAAGACTGCTTGGTGACGAGACTTGTAATTATAGATACGCGCCAGTTCCGCGGCGAGGTCGGCATGACCCGCCGCATCTCAGTTGCTAACCTCGAGGACTGGCTGGACAACGGTGAATACCATCTGCGCTATTGCGATTGGCGACCTGCAGGATGAGCAGGATGAGCAGGAGATGCGGGGTTGTTTCGTTTCAGCCATCAAAATCCATGTCCGTCAACGGTCGGTCATATTGGCCGCGGGGTCCATGCCACAGCTTTGCGAGATGTTTGTTGCTGGCTCGTGAGAGTCCGACAACTGCCTAGCTCGTACACGTACGAAGTACCTAGGCGCGATAGCGGGAGCAAGGCAAGCACTTCGCTAAAAGAGTGTTTATGGCTGGTGGGAGCTCGACAGTAGTTGGCCCGCGGATTCGCACCTGCACACGATATGACACGTCGTTTCGTAACAAGAAGCAGACCTTCTCAAATTTCAGTCTTGCGGTCAGCGGGTGGAGGCTCGCTCGAGAGCAACTAACTCCCAAGAGAAATGACTCCGGATAGGAGGTCCGCAATTGTCCAAGTCCATGACCATTCACGTGCCCACACTGGTCAGCGAACTGAGAGTCGAGTAGTACTGTACCTGCGAGAATGTGCCGAAGACCGGCAGGCGAGGCTCACCAGTCGATACCGAGGCAGAGAAATAAAGCCATTCATTATAATAAGATGGAAGTCGTCGACACACTCAAAAGCGCCATGAAGAATGCCGTGATATCGACGTCAGTCAGCACTCAGCGGACTGCCGAGAGCTCTCCGGTTGTGCGGTGGGAGAAATCAGGCCACCGCCGTGAATTGGTTCCTTGTTCTCCAGCTCTTTGATGTCAGTGCCTCTCCATCAGACCCCGAACGTCCGGTTTTAGCTGCCGATTTTAGCTCGATAGGAACATTCCGGGATCTCGTTTGGAGGCACGACAAGCACGAACCAGTGGGAACTGCACGTTTCTGTCATGCAGGGTCGGAGCCAGAAGCGCAGTAATAACCGCACCGTTTAATGTTGCAGCAGCTGCATGACATTCCAGCTTCTTTCAACTTCGGCCCATTGGCTGATTGGCTTGTGGACGATTTAGACTCTACTATCGTGTTGTACGTACCAGCTTCTAGAAGAACCCGAAGCCGCTTCCCGCTTCGTGGTTCCAGTTCACATCCAATATCAGAGACAAAGGTCAGTACTTGCAGCTGGGCAGCGTGCGGAATGAAGCCCGTCACAGCAAAAGGACCTCGGCCGCCTCGGTTGCCAGGAGATGTGTTCTCCTGGTGCATGAAAATCACTCGTGTGGATGACCGGACGCGACTAACAGACTGCGAAAAGAGGGACAGTACTGGACCTAGGGGAGCGGGATTGCTTCCAACTGGAAGTGGTATTTGACTTCGAGGTTCCATTACGTGAAGCCGCCGGAGCGACCACGAGAATGGCCGACGAAAGATCCTGTGGTTGAGGTATTCTCGCACCGTATTTCAATACTGGCAGCAGCAGCGCAACACCGTGCTCACAAGCCAGTCCAGGGTTAATCACACTGTACCAGTCCATGTCCGTTTTGTGGCCGGCTGGGATTTGCCATTGCGGAAGTCGCGCAGGATGGAATCCAAATTTTCCTGCCCTGAACTACGAATTCGGCGCTGGAAGGCGACTGGCTGGCGGCACGCTTAGATCCACAAAACACACTTGTACCTCTCACAGACCGCCGCAAAAGCCCTGCCTGGTCCGTTGGCCTCCCGCCGTTTTGTTGGCGATCTTCCCAGCACAGGCCGAAAGCTGCGTCCCACCTTGGACCCTCTCAATCACCAGTCTCAATAACAACCCGCTTCAACCCCATCGTCATTCGCACAAAACTTGAAAGCACCCCCTGAACTACCTGCTGTTTGCCTCTACTTTGCAAAGGCCATTGCGCTTTTGGCCTCTCTGTGTATTGCTTTGCCTCGAGCTGAGCAAGCACAGGCTGCGCCGCTCTTGGTTCAAAGTTTATTCTTCTTTGTCGTACACCGAGAGGCGCGGCGTTGCTGACCGATCGGCTGCGGCTGTACAAGGCTCGGCATCTTCAAGCACTCACCACGGGTGGCCTGCTCTAGGTCGCTGTCGACTGCCTCGCTCTTGAGGCAAAACACGCTCTCAGACACAAGCTTCTTGCTCTCGACCCTCGCAACCACACGCGATGGCCCTCCGCTTATAGCAATACGGTCCCTAGGGACACGACCGAACAGCCAAACCAATCGCGGGTGTGCAAGTTACGCTCGCGCAACATCTCCCTCGTCTAGGAGGATACCCGCCGTTCACATCACTACGCAACCTGGGCGTTGGCGATTTACCTCACTACTTTCCCAAGCATCACGATCCCGACAACGTCAGAGATCTCGCCACAATGGACGACCGTGCCTACAGATACTCTACGACGTCCAACGTCCTGGCGTGGACGGCACATACGGCCAAGCTGGAGCCATCAATAGAAGAGGAGGCTGCAGACACTGACGAGCCACCCGATTCTTATGAGACAATGTCTCCCTTGTCGGATCAGTTCAGACGTACCTCCCTCCGACGAGGTAGCGAACAGCATGAGTCGCTGTTGACCAAAGCTCTCCAGAGCCATTCGGACGACGACCAACCTGAGACTACGTCGGCTCTCAACTGCAGACGGCGTTCTATGACGAGCACTACCAGTTTTGCCTCGACGACGGACATGACCTGCGATACTGGAATCACTACTCCCGCTCGGACCAGCACGCCCAGTCCCCGTCTGGTCGATGCCCCGTTTACCCATCATGTCGTCAAACACACTACTGTGCAGACGGCAGGCACAAACCCTGGAGAGAAAGACCCGGCTGTGCAGGCATTGGAGAAGAAACGGTGTATCTCTTTCGCTTGCGCCGCGAAGCCGAGATCGGACGCCAAACCTGAGCTTCCGAAACCAACAGTCACTGTCACGAAGCCGGCAGAACAGGCACCGCCGAGGCGGACTTGCATCAAATTCGCCTGCCCGACCTCGAAATCGGCGAAATGCACGCCGCCGGAACATGTTGAGGAAGCGGTAGCAGCGACTCCCATTGCCACGCCAGCGCAGAGAAAGGAGACCCCCTCGACCGCCGTAAAGCACCGTTCGCCATCTACGCCCCGGCTTACTCCTCGGCCGCTCAACCCGCGCCGGTCCTCCAGGAGCCCAGCTGCCGTTCGCACGTCGAAGAGATGGCTTACTGCCGACTCTATGGACCTCGACAGCGAGTGCTCACGTTACCATGCCTTCGCCAGTGAGGAGGTTGAAGAGGATGATTGGATCCGCCGCGATCAGAAATCCGGTAGTGGAAGGATAACTATCGACGACACTCTGAAGAAGGAGAACGCCATCCGGAAGCTGGGAGAGGAGGTGGAGGAAGAGGAAGAGTTGGAGGAGCAACTCGATGACGAAGCAGACATCCAGGATGAGGACGACCAGGGCGAGGATGATGAAGATGATGCTGATGAAGACGGACCAGATGCAGAGTATGACGACGACCAGTCTGCTGACGGCACCACAGCTGATGGCGGGTCGGACGGGTACAACACCGACAACGAGGTGGGCTTTGCTGAGTCGGATGAGTCGGACGATGACCTGGACCTCTGGACTACGGGACTCGTCGTCAACCAGTTGACTCTCTCGGGTGCAACGCCGGTCCGGCGCCGCTCATCCTTGGTTGGCGAGATCCACTCAGACTCTTCAGTGTATGGCAACAACAACAAGCGGCGCACGAGGGCAAGGCGCGTGCCTCGTGCCGACACCCCGGAACTGCCCGACAGTACCGACTTTGTCTGCGGTACTCTGGACGAGGATAAGCCGTTGGAGGAGGCTTACGTGTCTCGCGTGATGGCGCGGAGGAAGGAGAAGCTTCACCCTATCCCTCAGGATATCGATCCGAGCTTCCCTACCTCTGAGCCGGAAGATGAAGCGGAAGACCTGTACAACCACGGCCATCATGGCAGCGATGATCAGATGTTTGGCGAAATGGAGGAGCTTTCCGATGGTGTCGATCGCAAGAAGCGTCATCACAAGAACGTCTCGCCCAAGAGATACCACTCGCCGCCACCTAAGCGCCAGCATTCGCCAGCTCCCAAACGTCATCACTCGCCGGCACCCAAGGCACGGGGCCGATCGCCTCGCCGCTTGTTTGACGGACAGTCACCGAGGCGGCTCAGGTCACCGCCACCTCAGGTGGTGTCAAGGTCTCCGGCTGCATCTCCAGTTGTGGCGGGACAGGGCATCGGGTTCAAGCCTCTGGCTGCTCGTCCCGGGTTGGTCTTCACCAAGTCATTGCCGAGGACGCCCGCTGTGTTTGGTGCAGTCAAGGCCCGTCGTGGCCGCTCGGGCACCATCACGCAGGAGAACCACGTCCGCGGCGCCATCGACATCGTCAAGGGCCTGGAGCAGAAGAGGCAGCGGAGAAAGGAGAAGTTCTACCAGAAGTACTGTACACGAGCGCGGAAGAATCCGGCTCAGACCAAACGACCCGTGCCAGGCCAAGGTGCGCAGCGCATGAGGGAGGTCGGATTGACCATGGCTGGAAAGATGGGCCAGGGCAACTTTGTTCTTTCTGTCTAGGGGACCAGGGCGGCATTTATCTCGAGGCATCAACAACGGTTCAAGGGTTCGGACATCATTCATGGTTCAGGCACGGCGGTTACCATTGCGGGAGCATCATGACGACTGAATGATCCTGGCGTTTTTCTATCATCGTCCTTGGCCAAGGCTTACCCGACGCAAGCTTGACTTTTTATCCATACTATGTTTTCTTATTGTTCGCTTCTATAGAGGTTGGCTGGCGGTGTGCTGGAACCTTTCGTTGGGTGTATATTGCCCGTTCAGTACATACTTACTACTTTCGCTCAAATGAAGCCACTCAGTGGCGTCCTCATACGCTCAAAACATTTGGTTCAAATAAAGCTGGTTTCATTGAATCGTGATATATCGAGCATCTGGAGTCCGGGGTCTCGATGGCGACGTGTCGTGATCAGGTTGACGGCCTCAAATCAGCACATCTGACCTCTGCTACATAGAAGAGTTCACATAAATGTTCATACTCACCCCGACTTGAATCTCGATCCTCTTATTGTTGTCTGCAGTGTGAAGTCTAATTGTGAGCGTGGCCAAGTCCTTGCGTCCATCAATGCAATAGGAAGGGTCAGGTGATCTGCGATCTTGATCCGAGGTTCTGCCGCCCCGGAGCTTGCGCCAAAAAGCACCCGTGCGACCTTCTGGCCAGCCTGGATTGTCGCCGGACCTCGATAATATATCCACCACGACCTCTCGGCTCCAAGACTTCGCACTACGACATCAGAGCCCAGTCAAACCACAAACCAAAGCCATTCCGGTTGCAAGCCAGCTAAGGCCAAGATTTACGATCTCCTACTAGATCACGACCGTCACGACCTTTACAATGTGGATCATCAACTGGTGTACGGCCTCTCTCCCCAACTTCGTCATCACTGATAGCCCATCACATGTGTACTGATCCGACTCTTTCGACAATGTAGTCTACGATGTCCTTTCGAGCCTCGGCCTCCTGAACAAGCACGCCAAGCTGCTCTTTCTCGGCCTCGACAATGCGGGCAAGACGACTCTGCTACACATGCTGAAGAATGACCGCGTTGCCATTCTCCAACCTACACTCCACCCTAGTCAGTGAACCCGCCAGTAGTCCAAGCCTACGAGATGCATGCGTGGCTACGACAGGTCGAGAGAATAAAAAACTGACAGCCGATAGCTTCTGAGGAGCTGGCAATTGGTAATGTGCGATTCACGACGTTCGATCTCGGCGGCCATCAGCAAGGTACGCTAGCCTCCTCCTGGGCCTCTCCCTCCGCCCTTCCAATGATCGATCTACTAATCCCCCGTGCTTCTTCCCAGCCCGCCGTCTCTGGAAAGACTACTTCCCCGAAGTGAACGGCATCGTCTTCCTCGTCGACGCCAAGGACCACGAGCGCTTCCCGGAGGCCAAGGCCGAGCTCGACGCGCTGCTCTCGATGGAGGAGCTGGCCAAGGTGCCCATGCTCATCCTCGGCAACAAGATCGACCACCCGGACGCCGTGTCCGAGGACGAGCTCCGCCACCAGCTCGGCATGTACCAGACCACGGGCAAGGGCAAGGTTCCTTTGGAGGGGATCCGGCCGATCGAGGTGTTCATGTGCAGCGTTGTCATGAGGCAGGGGTATGGAGAGGGCATTCGGTGGCTGAGTCAGTATGTCTAGACTTCGCGTGTGTCTGGTACGAGGGACAGTCATAGGAGATGGGTAATGAACCTGCCGGGGG
>JANBVN010000260.1:0-33179 GCA_030052785.1 Coniochaeta hoffmannii
ACCCCGTCCCCGTCTCCCACCACCACCCCTCTTACCGCCATCACCATCCTTCCCCTTCCCAGCGGAGTCGAGCCGCCTAGCCTCCTCCTCCTGCGTCCGCCTGCTCTCGGCCTCCCACCACTCCTGGAACTCCTGCTCCTGCTGTATCTCCTGCAGGCTGCGCTTCGCCACGGCCTCCCTGACGACCTCGCGCTCGCGCCGCTCGTGCTCGATGATATCCGCCATGCTGAGGCCCAGCAACGGCTCGTCCTTGGGCGGGCGCGCGATGTACGACTTTGAGTGCGGGACGAGAGGTTTGCTCGGCTGGGCCGCGGGAGTAGATGGGCCGGTAGGCCGCGGGAGGGAGGGCGAGGGGGAAACGGGTGTGGTGCTGCTGCCTCGGACCGGCGGTCGTGCCGGAGCGGCAAGCGTCGTGCTGCTGGGCGAGCGGGATTGGCCCGAGAAGCGAGTGTCCGGAGAGGCGGTGCGTCGGGGTACGTGCGACGACGACTCGGCTGCTGCGGCAAGCGGTTTTGGGACGGCTGAGGCTTGGGGGAGCGAGCCCGTCGGAGTAGTAGTGATGGCTGGCGACTTGCCCTTGGCCGATGCTATCTTCCAGGGCGATGCTTGATCATTGCCTGACTTGTCCCATGCCGTTTTCGGTGTTTGAGAGGCAGCAGCCAGCTGGGCAGCTTCCGCAGCCTGCGCCTGTTGTTGCTTCTTGCGTTCCTTTTGCGACATTTTAGGTTGTGCAGGCTTCGGCGCTGAGTCCTTGATCTTCTGGGCGGCTAGGCCGGCCGAGATCCCCGACGGACCTGCTGGAGAAGCTGATTTGAAGACATCCGAAAGATCAAGTTTATCCGTGGGCAAGGGCGAAGCCTTCCAGGGAGCGCCACTCTTAGTAGGAGTTGCCTGCTCTGCTGGCCTCTCGATCAATGGTACAGTGCGCTGCGAGCGCGGTAGTTGCGGCGAAGCTGAGAGGTCGGCACCTGGTGACGCTGCAAGTCCTGGCGAGGGAAGTGCTCGACGGCCGTCAGCCCTCGCAGGTGCCCTCGCAGAAGGGCTGTACATCACAGATGTGTCTTCGTCGTCCATATCGAACATGAGATCGTTCTGTGACTGCTTTGGTCTCAGGTCGGGGCTGAACGGCTCGTTTCGTGCAGCCTTGGACACTTTCCTGACTCTGTCCGCGAGGGGAGTAGCTGATTCGTCAAGGCTGCCATATCTGCCCTTGGAGGCTGCTGCAAGCCTTTTCTCTTCGTCGCGCTGAGTGACCTTGAACGCCATCTCTTTGACCCGTCTCTGGCGTTCCTCGTCTATGTCGCCAGCCAGTTCAGGATATCGCTCAAGAAGTAAGAGCGCTGCTCTCCCACTCTTAGCAAAAGGTAACTGTGCTAGCTGGTTGTTCCTGACCATCTCATCCAGCTCGACGAGCAGGTCGTCGTCAAGGTCATCAAGAAGATGGTTCTCAAGCATCGTCTCCACCTGCAGACAGATATATTCCAGACCGGCGTCCTTGAACTCGGTAACGGCACAAGGGCTGATGTCATTGAGGAGCCAGGCAATGTTTCGCGTGTTGACGAACTTGCCCATCACCATCTGGCATATCTGCGATAGCCGGTCGAGCATCAGCTCGTTGGCGACGCTCATGACATCCATGACGAGGTCCATAAACTCGTCAATGGTCGGAGTCACGATGTCGTCGAACATGTCCTCCCCGGTATCAGCGTAGATGTGCCGCAAGACATGGTTGAAAGTCTCCGGGTCGATGTGTCCAAGGTCAATCTTGATACGATCGCCGTCCTGGGTTTCGCGGCGACCAGCCAGCCACATACCACCCGAACGTCCCTGGTAGAGAGTTTCGAACCAAGGGCATCGCTGACATAGTAGACTGCTATGGGCCGGTACGGAAGCGCCGTCGAGCTCGAGGAGAAGGTCGGCGTCCTCGAAGAAACCAAAAGAATGAAATGCATAGTCCAGATCTCGGTCCAGTTGCTTCTCCGGGTTAACTTGGATGCGCACCGCCTTCTCCAGACCCATCATGCTCAGGCGGCTGGACACTCTCATAAGTTCCGCCCTGACCTGGCGATATCTGAACGCCATCGACGGCGCTTCCCGAGTGAAGTTCCAGGCTGGAATGACCTTATCATCGTACATATAGAGTACCAGATTCAGAATCGATAAAACGTCGAGGCCAAGGAATGTGACGACAGTTCTCCCATCGCGATACTCGACGCTGAACGTTTCCTGATACAAAAATGAGCCGTCCTTGCGAAAGGGGACGAGAGCTTGGCGTAGTACAGGACTCCGAGCGGCGAGGAGCCATCCATGAATGGGAACCAGCAGTTCCGGCGCTGACGAGGTGCAAATAGCTGCATCCAGGGGATCGTGCCCATAGGACCACGTTTCCAGATAATCCTGTAGATCGCTCTCGAGGTCTTGCGACCTCAGAACTTCGTATACGACGGGGTTGAGGAGATCTGTACTTGCCCTGCTATTCCAGACGATCGCTGGATTACTTCCTCCTTCGGCGACCGAAGCCTTGAAGTCTCGAAGGCTGTTCAAAGCCGCGACGTCGTACCACAGGGTCTGGTCATCTACATCGATTTGTTTCCGCATCAGGTCCGCGTCCTTTCTGATAGCTGCAAATGCACCGAACGGCGACGCCGCCACCTGCATGACATTCGTGATATAGGGGACGCGCTGGAACTTGAAGTCCTTGCGCTTCGGTCCGGACGAGCCGCTGACATAGGCGTCCTGGGCCTTGGCTCTCTTGACTCGCCTCCACACAGCGCCGGAACGTGTGCAGATGATGACGGAGCCGTGTTCGCCAATACTGACGGACTTGACGCCATCTCGCTTGGCACTCCATATGCGCTGCGGTGTGGTCACCGCAGTCTTGATCTTGGAGGGGTTGGTCGTCGACGTTGCAGTTGCACTGTCCTCGCGCTTCTGGTTCAGCCCGAACGTGAAGAGGTCGCCAGCACAGGTGACAGCAGCGATCGTGTCTCCGGCTGCCGTGACACGCTGTATTTGATTCCGCTTGTTGTAGTCGGACAACACCCCTCTTGGAATATAACCCCACACTTCTGCGACGGGGAACTTGACAATATTGTATCCGTAACTGGTGAAGCAGATGACGGCATGGTTTGCCAGCAAACAGACGGTCGCTTTGTCGATTGCTGAAACCTGGACGATGGGGCTTGTGAGGGTAGACGCGGCAACCTTACGAGGCGTCTGTTGCACCTCAAGTGATCTGGAATCAGCATCCATGAGGCCAAGTTGACCGACATTCTTCCCCCAACAGTACAGGGCGTTGCCGGTATGCGCAACGGAGTGGATGGCCGAGGCAGCAATACCCAGGATCATCTCCTTCTTGAGGGTACCAAATACACGCGTGGGTACAGTGCTGATGGGCTCTTCGTCAGCCTTCGCCGGAGGAGGAAGTGCGTAGCCAAGCTGTGACATGGCGTTGGAACCCCAAGTCCAAAGTTCGCCGTCGTTTGTGAGTGCCATGGAATGGTTCTGGCCGAGTGCGACCTGGATAACGTGCTTCGAAGCGAGGCCCCCTTGCACACAGACGTAGTTAAAACGAGTATTCTCGTCGCCCAAGCCGAGACGGCCTCCACGGCCGACACCACAGACGTAGAGATTCGACACCGCATCGTTTGTCAAGACGGCACTGTGCAGTTTCGAGAGGACAACATCCCGGATCGTAAGGGGCCGGCTGAGCACGAGAGCGGGGATTCTAGAAATATCACCTCCGAAGCCGCTGCCATCCAGTCCAGCCTTATCCAGATACTCTTGGTGGAACCGGCTCAGGAGGTGTTCGGGTCTCTTCAGGATGACACGTTCGGGGAACTGCCGATCATCTTGGTCACCCAGGCCCAACGAAAGATTCTTGTTGCTTCCGAACGCGAAAAGTTCATCACCGTCAACATGACCCCGCAGGTCATACAAGCCATGGTCGGTTATGTCACGGTTTAACCTGCCAGACGGTCAGACACCCACATCTTTACCGCAACAGGGGAAGGGACTAACAGGTTCCGTCGATGGCCTTGCGGCTCCCCTTCGTCGTCAGAGCTGTTCCACTCATCCGCATCTTCGGATGGGCGCTCACCGATAGTGGAGTTGAACAGGTCGAACGGCGCGTTTCCCTCGTGGTCCTTGGTCTTGATGAGGTGCCCGACCCTGCTTACGGATGCGCCAATGGTCTCGCCGCTCAGATTCCGCCGCTCCTTGTCGAGGAGCAACCTCGCGATCGAGATGTTCCCCGCATAGAGTGCGCGGTGCAGGGAGTTCCAGCCACTGTCCAGATCTTGCACGTATAGGTCGATCGCGGGGTGGTCGAGGAGGGCTTCGACGAACTCGATGGCATTTTCGGCTGTCGACGATGCGGCGCGCAGGAGGACGGTCAACCCCATATGATCCCTGGCATTCACCTCGTTCTTTCCGAGTGTCGAACTCCCATGTTTCCCACCGCCATAACCAGCGGGCCATCCAGATGTCTTGCGCGACTTTGTCACCGCCCTTGGTGACGTAGCGAATGCGCCGGGACTCCCGCTCCCTCCACCACCTCCGCCGCCGTTATACCCGCGCGAGGCAGGGTGAGGATTGTAGCCGGCCTGGGCGAGGAGAGCGCGGAACTTGTCCACGTCGCCATCGTAAAAGTGCTTGAACAGTAAGCTCATAGGACCAAAGGTGGAACCTGGGAGGACAGATCTGAAGTCTTTCTGAAGGCACTTCAGGTAGCACCTCGCTGTGACTCTCGACGGATCACGGCGTGTTTAAAGGCGCAGAGTGAAGTGCGAAGAAAGACTCCTACGGCAGAAGAAAACTGGAGCCAAGTTCGAGTCGCGACAGTCGACGAAGTTGAAGTTGCCACTGGTCCAGGTCTTCGCGATGACGATAGCAAGCTTATCGGAAGAAAGCGGGGTTGTTCCGACGAGGTCTGGGATAAGTGTTTGATAAAGCGAATGTCTTAAGGTAGGGATGGGTATAGTTGCTAACGGGCTGCTCTGGGACACAGGAGGATGTTGAACGTCCAACGATTGGGAGACAAGGACAGATAGAGATGCGAACGAGGAGATGATATCTGATTTGTGCGCGTCGCTTTGGTGGTGACTCGCAGCTTCCGCGTCCCGAAACCCTCCATGCCTGCCCACCAAATAAGCTCGCCGGCCAGCTGCAGGAGCTATGAGCCACTATGACTGCTGGCCAATCAAAGAGCATCGTTTTGACTTGTGCCCTATCCTTTCGCAACGACGTCGACGGAGAGCTCTGTCCGGCTATGTCCAAATGCCGAGCATCGTAATGTTCACCCTCACAACGAGGCACGTGTCCGTGTGAGATAGTGGCATCAGATATGAACGGAGAGCTGCCCCTGTGCAGAGTCCAGGTCTAGTCAGGCTGAAGGAGCAGCTGTTTTCCTGCAGCATGCCATCGTCTGCCCGTCCTAAGACATTGACGCTAGACCAGCATGATTACGGAGCGACTCGTCCCTTCACCTTCTAGTAAGCTAAGGTACCTTATTCTAGCTCACTACCGGTAGCCAGAGGGAAGACACAATGGAACTGCGCCCCAAACAACAGAGCCATGTCCAGATGGTACCGCGCCGTTGGGCCTGGGGTTATCTGCAGATAAGCCCGTGGGGTTGTGGGGTGCGAGTTCCGATTCCGCATCCTTGATGTGGGGGCATCCGTCCGCCGACGCGCTACCGAGCCGTCGTGACAATGTTCACCGATGCCCCCCTGCGTCCTTCGAATATTTCCAACCTCAACCGCAGCACCTCGTCATCGTGAGCCAATTGACCGCCAACCCCCCCAATACGCACTTCTAACATTCGGTAGCAGAACCGCCACGATGTCCAAGCCTAACGACCTCCCCTTCCAGTACATGTTCGCCGCCGGTGAGTCTGAGCCTCGGCTCCGAAATTCGCTCAACGCCCTCTAACATCTCGTACCACAGGCGCCATTGCCGGTGTGTCTGAAATCCTTCTCATGTGCGTACCTAGTCTCATACCCTCTCTGCCATGCAATTGACAGCTTCCACTAACCCCTGCGCAACAACAGGTACCCCCTGGACGTCGTCAAGACCCGCGTCCAGCTCCAGACCGGCAAGGGCGTCGGCGCGGACCACTACACCGGCATGCTCGACTGCTTCAAGAAGATCGTGCGCCACGAGGGGTTCTCCCGCCTGTACCGCGGCATCACGGCGCCCATCCTCATGGAGGCGCCCAAGCGCGCCGTCAAGTTCGCCGCCAACGACAAGTGGGGCAAGTTCTACCGCGGCGTGTTCGGCGACCCGACGGGCGGCAACAAGGCCATCCCCTTCCTGACGGGCGCGAGCGCGGGCGCCACCGAGGCCTTCGTCGTGGTGCCCTTCGAGCTCGTCAAGATCCGGCTGCAGGACAAGGCCTCGGCGGGCAAGTACACGGGCATGCTGGACGTGGTGGCCAAGACGGTCAAGAACGAGGGGATACTGGCCATGTACAACGGGCTCGAGAGCACGCTGTGGAGGCACATCCTTTGGAACAGCGGTTACTTCGGGTGCATCTCGCAGGTGCGCAGCGTGATGCCCAAGGCGACGACCAAGAAGGGCCAGATCCTGAACGACGTCGTTGCGGGCTCGGTGGGCGGGACGGTCGGCACCATCCTCAACACGCCCATGGACGTGGTCAAGAGCCGGATCCAGAACAGCCCCAAGGTCCCCGGACAGGTGCCCAAGTACAACTGGGCCTGGCCCGCGGTGGCGACGGTCGCCAAAGAGGAAGGGTTCGCGGCGCTGTACAAGGGGTTCGTGCCCAAGGTGCTGAGGCTGGGCCCCGGTGGCGGCGTGTTGCTGGTGGTGTTTACGGCGTGCACGGACTTCTTCCGGAAGATGAGGGAGGGGACCATTGTTGCTTGAAGGGGGTGGACCTAGGGTGATGGCTGACGGTTGAGGCTTGCCTCGATATGGCGGTCGTGGGCATGTCGTCGAGGAGTGTGTGGTGTGGTGCCTTGGTAACGGACGAGCTTCTCACTTCGCGCCATCATTTCGGGGTTAATACGATACTCCTCGGAGAGTAGCTACCAACGCTCTGGTCTGAAGCGACACAGGGAGGATTGTCTCAGGTTGCATATTGGAGAGAGTTCGGCGAAGTTTCTGGTGTCGACCTGCTGCTGCTGCTGCTGCTGCTGCTGCTGCTGCTGCTGCTGCTGCTGGGAAAGATGAATATGGCACGGGGTTTTTAGATTGCGTGGACTTGAAAAGATCAAAGATCTGGTCTGTTTGGTATACCATTGCGTATTGCGGGTGGACATAGAGGCAAGACACATGGCAACAGCATATGAACTCACTTCAAGTGACGAGGGATGGTGGACTCAAGTGGCCGATGTTGTCACATATCCATGCAGCTTGACGTGGTATAAGAATAACGACAGTTCGTTTCACGTTCATCAAGTAATACAACTGAAGTTGGAACACGATTGTTGCTAGTGTGTAAGTTGACAGGAGATTGGATTTCCTTTTATAGCCCGTCTCTGTCTATCGTCCGCACATCTGCGAAGAGAAGCCATGGTGTTGTCTAGAGACACCAGTTCTAGGGATCCCCCTTTCCCCGTTAACTGTGACTATCCATTTTGCCGTCCGCCCGTCCTTCTAGACTGTACGCGACGCAAAAACGCTGAACATGATGGCAACCCCGCTGTAACGCAAACACGCGTTCTAATGTACATGACAAATCGACAAGAGTAGACAGATCCAACATGGTATCACCCGCTGTCGTTCCAACCTCCCCTCAATCGGCACAGGATGCCCTCCCAGATGATCCGGTGCCTTCGGACAAACAGCAGCACAAGCTTGCCGCATAGACGGGATATCTCAACCCCGAGCGCCATCGATGGAGCCCATCCTAGCCGGAAGACGCCATGGCTTGGTAACAACCGATGGTCGGTAAAAAGTCGAGTGGAGTGTAAAAAAGATAAGTCCCCGGACTGTAAAACGGCAAAGAGAACAACACAACCAATGGAGCGGTCATAACCACAACCAGTATCCGAAACGCCATGCAGCAGCCCCTTTAAAAGGGGCGAACCCATATCAGCTAAGCCGGAACGCCCGACGCCTAGCATCGTCTATGGGAAGAAGCAGCCGGACTCCCCTTTTAGATAAAAGATATGAAAGAAATAGTGAGGAACAAGATCCAGTCGGCCGTTAAAAAGATGAGATCTCGAATCAACTTCTGGTTCATCCCTGCATTCCGCTTGGACAACGGCAGTTCAAACTTTCATCGTACACACTGCATCAGGATTATTCAATAACCGTTCAGCAGGCAATCGAGCTCTTCAAGCTCGATATTCTCTGGGCTTCGGTCCCACTCAAAGACATCCAGTTTCGCCCAGCTGTCGGACTCGGTGTCTTTCCTGCTGAGGTTGAGCGGCAGCACGCTGGGGCGCATAGCCGGACTCGTCATGAAGGATGCATTGGGCACTGTCGTCACTCCAGTACTGCCCGCCGCCGCGTTGGCAGCAGACAGGAAGGGACTGCGAACACCGCCGAAGAGGCCGGAATCATCCTTGTTGCTAAAGTCGGGCTCAACGCTGGCGACTGGCTGCTCGCTGGCATCGCCCGACAAGAGCTCGCCACGCAGCTTCCGTTTCTGGAGGCCATCCGCTGTCTGGGTGAACTCCTTCTCGTCCTTCTCCAGCGGGGGGCTCGTCGCGCGATTGTGGTGGTGTCTTGTCGAGGCGCCCGCCGCTCCGGCAGCCTTGGCGTCAGCTGCGTTGCTGGTGAAGTAGTTGTATCCGCCTCTGAGCGACAAGCTACCGATAGGGGTCGAAGGCATCGCGATGTCGTCGTCGACGTCATCAAATTCCGGGCTGGACAGGTCGACTTCGGGCGAAGGTGACAGCTCGCGCCGACGAGACTCGGGATCGGCATCCTCGGAATTTGTAGACGCGGAGGGACCACTGGCGCTCGACAAGGCTGGCGAAATAATCGCGCGCGCGAGAGCTTGCACACCAGCGAGCTGGCTCAGAGCAGCGGCATGTGCTGGGTCGGGCAGGGGCTGATGCGGGCAGGTGCTGAGGTAGAAGTAGGTCCGTCGAGGGTGCACTGTCTCGAGCTCCTTGGCAAGCGGGCAGGGAGTCAGAGCGGACCAGCACGGCCGTTTTAGGTAGGTCGAGAGTCGGGATGAGATGATGGCGGCAGGGTTGGCAGATCTGGGACGATGATAGTGGTTAGTGTTACGATCCAAGAGTGCAGCGCAGATGTAAGCGCGATGCGAGAAAGGGCCAGGATACTTACTGTTGAACAATCTTGAGGTGCTGCATCAGGACCGCAGCAAGCTCCTTTACCAGATGCGGCCTGTTGCCAGTGTTCTGCAGCTGCACGATGACCGCCTCGACGATCTCGTCGTTGATGTCCTCCATGTCGATCTTCTTGTCGTCGTCGGAATCAGTCATCTCCATGGACGCTCGGTCGGTCGGCGGCGGCGAAGGTGGCGGCGTGTGGTCGAACTTGAGGTTGCTGCCTCGCTTCTTGGCCAGCGGGCCCGACGGAGGCTCGTGGTCCGACTCTTCGCTCTCGCTATGTGCCCGTTTTAACCTCTTGCTCGCATGGCGGTCTTCTCTCGACGGCGGCGCCATACTCTTTGGTGTCGAAGACGGCGTGGTCTTAGTGCTCGGTGACGGAGAGGCTGAAGCCGAGCTGGCGGCGGCGGCTCGATTTGCGGCAGCTCGGGCAGCGTGGGTGACGGGGATGTGGATGCCTAGTGATGGCAGAGAGAGCGACTTGCGGCGCGTGTTATACGGCATGGCGGCGGATGAGTGCGACTGATAAATACGGTTGTATGCGGAGGCGATAGTAGTTCGGTTTTGGTTTTATGCTTTGCAGCGTCGCTTTGCTTTTGCTTGCTCTGACGCAGAGATCCACGGCAGATCATCCACCCCGGGTAAGGAATAGGAGTCGCAGGTTCGGTGTGTAACTGTATTGGCCGAGATGGTTTCGGTCAAGGAGGTACTCGCCAAGCAGACAACCAGGAATGCAAGCCAGCAGCAAAGTATTAACAAATCGATGCAATGATTAACAAAACTATGATAGTACAGGAGAAAGTATTAGGGTCGGAGGAAGCTACTACGATGGGTTGGTAGGGAACGACGGCGGCAAACAGGTGGCGGGTGTGTTGTTTGTTTGACTTGTTGTTGGGGAGGGAGAGGGATGAGACAGGAGAGACAGCAACAGGCAGTGATGCGAATGGGCTGACGGCACAACCGGCGGCGATGGAGCACTGAACTTTTTTTTTCTGGGCTTGTTTGGGCATGGGGTGTTTGAGGACTCGCTGCATCGAACCGGCAAAAAGAGAGACATGTGGATCCGTAAAAGAACGCTAGCGCTGTTAGCCCGTGTGGTGGAGCACACCGGTTCCGAAAAAATGAAGAAGGTCCCAAGGCGGCCATTCAGACGGCAGCGAATGGGAAGCCAGCAGCAGGCGGTGATGATGGCAGTCTCCGCATTTTGCACGGCAAACAGCATCCAACGCAGTTTGCTGGTGTGCAGACAGCGGCCCACTGATGCACAACGCACTGCAATAAGCTGCAGGTGCTGCACGAGGGAAACTGGGCAAAGCAACGAGGCTAAGATAGCGTTCCTGGGCGAGAGCCAGTGAGCTTGCAGCCAATATGGAACCTTTGCGTCAAACAAGCCGTACATGAGTGTAGGAAATGGTGGTGGTGAGCCGGAGGGAGTCGCATCGCGCCAAGGTTCGCAAAGCTGACATCGGGGCTTCATCATCAACTCGATGACCATCCAGGTAGAACCATGGCGTAGGTAACAGCTCGGATATGGTCCAGTCTTGTCTGTCATCTCTTGACGATTTCACGGTCGTCTGCGCTCCGCACCTTTCTCATATGCCTCCTCCTGGCCCCCAGCTCCTGAACTCAAACGGCCTGCGGTGATCTGGGTTTACCCCTCTTAAAAGCTCACACATCTCCATTCCAACAATCTGCGCATCACCGTGACATCAATGCCAACAGACTGGCCTCCTTCATCAGGTAAGCGGTCGCTTTTAGTGCTCACTTGCTAACTAACGGAGGTGTTGTCCAAAGGCGTCGTCCCATTCTAGGAGCACGAAAATCGAGCCATTTACACAGTACATGCGAGCACGGACCATCACGTTCAACATTCGACCGACGGACCCCTTACTCAGGAACATGAGATCTTCTCAAATCCACAATGACAACGACTCGCGATTCCTCCCGAATGCGTCCAAAAGAAATTGTTTTGGACCCACGATGGTCTCCCGTGAAGGCGAACTATTACAAACTCAGGGTCCTTTTCTTTTTCATGTAAATCCCGAGGTTCAAAGTTGGAATACGTTGCTGTGCTCCATAGTACGAAGGTACGTACCTTTGGACAGACAGGCTTGACAAAAGCAATGCGGAATTGGCGGCAGTCTCGGGTGAATCTTCGGATGGAAAGTCCCTTCTCAGCTGTGAGCGCCACGGCGCCAGTCGCCGGTACCTGCTTCCTGTTCCCCGTGTGGCTGGCACGGCTTCCAAAAGTGGGACCTCGCGTGAGAGGCGATCGACCAATAAGGGGTGCTCCAATACTGTGTACAAGCATCTCTCCGCCTTGAGTCGTGCCATTGCCTCTTTGTTGCTTTGCTTCTCATCAGTCGTTGTGAGACATCGACATTGCGGTGAATGCGTGCCGTGGCCTACCGCGAGTGCGACACACCACCATCAGCCGCAACCCCCTGCAGTTGCATGAAAGACAACAAGGCAAGGGCGGTGAGGCACATTTTCAACTCTCGCCCCTTACTTCAGCCGCTTATTCCGTCACATTCTTTTCACCGCCTTCCCCCCGTCGCAACGTCATACGCTCGAGCCGCCTCAAGTCGCGTCTGGCGCGATCAGATACCATAGGGCCCGGACCCGGGTCGTGGAAAGCGGTGTCTGTAGTCTTCGGGGTAAATAGTGCCTTCAATTTTCAAAGGCTACGTTCAGACTAAAATAAAATGAAAACGGAGCCTTGCTCATTTTCCAGACGAACTTACCTTACTGTTGGAATATCCATGCCGGGCGCAGAATGCGTGGGAGGGAGTCTGGTGGCCCTGCGGGTGCAGGGACTTACACGACATCGCAAGCCAAGTGACCCCCAAATCACGTGACCTGTGAGACCCCTATTCCGGAATCCCTGTACATACACCTTCCACCTTACACACAACAGAATAGAGACTATTGACCATCATTGTTTTGCGTTACTTGCGTTGCTTTGTTTGATTTGTTTACTTGATACCGGTAGTCGACCACAAAGGTATTACCACACCTAGTGATACTAACATTCTCTATACCCGAAGACCGAGTTAGAGAAATGTCATTTCAACCGTAAAGAGCGATTTCCCTATTGTTCTAGGAGAACCTAGCTCTTGGGGGATGTTGGGTTCGGCCTAAGGACCCGTTTTTGAAGGTTAAAAGCGTTTCAATGAGTGTGACAGAGTTGGCAGGAGGGCTGCAATGGCCCTGTAATCTACCCTGCCCTCTTAAACCTGCCCTGCCTTTGGCGAGATATAAAACGTCCTTTACCATGACATGAGATGTGCAGTCCGCACATGACCTCCTCCACAGAGGCACCATAATCCCACCAGTGGACATCGGAGAATGTCTATGTAATCCGTTCCCAATTTTTGAAGGCTGTCCTGAACGGAGATATGCATCCTTTTCGCCGAATTGCCAGTGTAGTGTAGTTACTTTGCCACGGCAATTCATCGCACCAATAGGCCTTTATACGTAAGCGGAATGTTTGTCGCTATCATCATCTGCTCTCGGATTCCTCTCTTTTCCATCCATTCGCTAATGTGTCCCTCAAATTCTTCCGAGTTGTATGTGTTCGAGGTGTCGATGGGGTTTTCGCCAGGCTCGTAAGATCTATCCAACAGCTTCCACCGGTCCTCGTTTTTGCCAAATACGGAGCTCTATGTCTGACCGATACTTATGCCTCCCAGACGAATAGGCGACACCTAACGCTAGCTGCTAGAGAGATGATGCGATGGTACCCGAGTAAGGATCATGGCTTTGGAGAAGACTTAAACATGAACATGACTTCGAAATTCTAGCTACGTAAGGAATGAGACTACCCTTTTGGGTAAGCAATGTGAAATCTCGGCTGCGTGATCTTCTGTTGGAGAATAATAAAAAATCAGTTGTTTAGTCATGGACATGAAGTTTGTGAAAGAAGGAGAACTATATCATCGGTATCATTTGAAGATATTCTATGAGGTCTTGTTTTGAGGTAGACCTAGATATTCTGAACCTGATTCTGTCTACCCAATCCCGATATTAGACTTTATGATACTTAACAAGGTATTTCACTCTTGACAAAGCCCTTTGACGAGGAGTAGCTCCACTACCTCTGTAATCGACACCAGGATGCAATGCCAATGAGGTCCTCTGCCTACAGGCAAGCATAGCATATGTACCAACAAGCGCCTCTAGTGACTACGCAGTGTAAATCGATACTAAAACTGACGGTAACATCTCCTCAACGATCAGTTGCGTCGGAGCACGCTTTCAGGAGGACGCGACTGATCCTTCTTTGGCATTAAGAACTGCGATGTATTGATAAGCCCTAACACTAACCTAAGTACCCTTATAAATATGGATGCCTGAAAGGACAGGACCTCCATATCCAAGGGTACCTACTGCCCCTCTGTTATATATACAGGGGCATACAGGGAGTGAAGAGACACAGAAAACACAAGATGGAGGACTGTTTACACATGCAACATGCTTCTCCTGTTCTATACAGAGGATACACAGTGTTCATCCCCATGCATTTCAACACCGGACACGTGTCCCATCTCAAGAAGCATGAGCCGCTATTGAGAACGGCAGAGTACCCAGTTAGGAACATGCTCTATTGGGAAAATGGCCCTTGACGTGTCTTGGTTCGACGGCCCTGGATGGCATCCCTGACTGTAGAAGCGTGTAGAATACGGACTGCCTTTGTCTCCCACCGTTTGAGAACGGGCGTCCGTGAAACATGCTAGTGAGTCTAGCACTTCGAAGTCGTGCTTGAGGGCGTCACAAGGTAGCCATGCACCAGGACCTCCGATTCCGAGGTGTGGTTGACACTAGCCAGGATGTATCCGTCCTGTAGCGCTTTGTACTTGTCCCCACCGCCAATTCGAGTTTCTAAAACCCCATGTTCATTAGTCTCTCTTTCAGCAAGACAAAGTTGCCGGGGGACTTGTGCTTGACTGAGAATCCTTGTAACCTGCGCCTGCTGGTTTCCGATACCAGTCTCCGTGATGGTGAACGGGACTCCGTCGTCTGCGGTGCCGTATGCCAAAATCTGAGCAATCTGCACGGTGCCGTTCTGAAGAACCTGGGGATAGGCGATTCCCGCCTTGATGGTGGCGTTGATGGCGGGGCCGGAGATGGTCCCGTTGGCGATGGGCTCGTCTATGAGAACACCGCCGGTGATGGCGATGGGTTTGGAAGGAGCACCGAGGCCGAGGTGAGCGGTAAAGAGATATGACAGCTCGAAGGGGACGGCTGGAGTGCTTGCCCGAGCTGTGATATCGTGTGTTGATGCTCCAAAGGCCGATGCAGCAGCGAGAGAGGAGAAGCCGCCGAGCGAGGTGGCCAGGAAATGAGCCGAGAAATGCATGATTGCGATGCAGAATGTCTTTCGGGTGTATGGGTTGCTTGAAGTGCCAATACGCCGCTGTTGATGTTCAGGTATCGGTGGCTCAGGCCAGAGATGAGGACGGGATCGATACATTTATAGGCATAGCGGGCGAACCCAGAAATTGTGTGCTAGCTGTGGAGTTTGGATTATTCAGGGTTATCATCAGGAGTCAAGGTCTGACATAGTTGCAGTACGCGAGAAACTTTGTGCTTCTTGAATTAGAAAATAGCCTCCAGGTCCCCCGTCAGCTTCGCAACTTATGACCCTGATCTGGTCAAGGGTAATATGCAGGGCCCGCAATCCTCCCGGCGCAAGTGTGAAGGAGTGGCCCGACAATGTAGCTTGTTAGATCGAGAGCTGAGGGCTTGAAGAGGACTCTCACAAGCAACATGCGAATCATTGAACTGATATGCTTGTCATTGCCTGTTTCCATGGCCGTAATACGCCACAGACTCACAATGTTCTTTACGTGCCAATCTATACGTCCGTCCTCGCAGGCTTGTGCAGCCGTATTACCGCGGCTGTTCCACAAACACCTTCTGAACTGCTGGCCGGACTTCAACCCCAGCAGTAAACCGGAAACCCTGTCGGCCCGCTACCCTCCTCTTCAGTCTCTGGCAGATTTCTGTTTCTGGCGGCGAGTGAATGAACTGGAGGGCTGCACCTGTAAGCGGGAATATGGCCCTGCTCATCCCAAACTGGTCTACCTGTCCCTCCACAACTCTCTGCAGAGATGCCAGTAAGCTGTGGCCTATATGGCATCTAACTGCATCGTTGCAGCATCTCTCCAGCTGCTCTGCCAGGCTCTGTGCACGTGCTTGAGATGGAAGTGGATGATGAGGAGCAATGACGAGAGCCTTCGAGGCTAGTCGACTGCCTGTGAAGGCAAGAATCCATTTGATAGTCCACCAATTCATGAGGAGCACTCCAAGGTCAAGCGTCGCCTCAGTCATTGGGATCATGGTCTCATCCGCCACCGAGCTGGAATGGGCCAAATGAGTGTCTCTGAACTGGTCTAGAGCGTCGTTGATTTCCAAGCTTGACTTGACGACCTGGAGCAAAGGATCAAGCCTGACCCCGCAAAGGCCATTATGCGTTCCGAATCTGCCCAGAGCATCGGCTTGCTCGAGGGGGCAAGCTATCGAGAAGCCGTGATCAAAGAGCTCCTGCTCCTTATCCTTGGTCGCGTTTGCTCATGGTGCAGTACACTAAACAGGCTCCGCAAAAACAGTGTATTTGCGTTGTATGATACATTGGATCATCTTTACACAGGTAAGTCAGGGGGAACAGTGATGATGCATGAGAGAGGTACGAACCAGGGGGTACCGGAACTCTTCAAAGACAGCTCGGGCCAGAAGGGTGCCATAGCTACAGGGCCCGCGAGATTTCATCAAGGTGGCAAGCCCAACAACATGGCTTTGCCAAGATGTGGGTGTGTTTGATGTCGCTTCGTAAAGCTTGGTCAGCAGGTCAGCCAAGCCAAGCGGTAGACAGACATACATGCCGTAAGATAATGCAGGCTCGACAGCTGACCTACCTCGTAGAGCACCAGAGCGCGAGTCGCCGCAAGAGTCTCTTCGTGCGACGCTACTTGTGGGTCGTAAATGGCCCTTTGTAGCTGAACGAGGGCCTTGCCATAGGTACGCTGCCCTTCATTCACCAAGGCCTGGTCTTCGTTCGCTCTACCACGCCGAATTATCGACAGGGCGAGCAGTGACTGATGCAATACTGCCGATGGTTGTGGTATGTTTATTGCGTGGTAGACCCACACAGGCCGCTTCATGAACCTGCCCGAGGGGGCATCGGCAAGAGAGTAATTCTCCCAGAACCAACCGAGAAAGCCAGCAGACCAGACGGCATATGTCGAAGGGCTTGAAGGAAGGTTGACGGCGGAGGAGGGGATGTGAGACGTCGAACCAAGAACGGCAGCTTCTCTGGCAGGAGCACCAGTGCACGAACGTGATTTTGCTTCTTCTAGCGGCCTTCGTTTCTGGAGCCCACCCGCCGTGCGATTGATGAAGACCGGATAGCGCTCATAGCCCTCGCAAATGCGTCCCCCCTGAATGCAGTTCAAGCAATGGGGTGTTTGCTGGCCGCAGCGAATCTTGCGCCTCCTGCAGGTAGTGCAGCCCTTGGACTTGCCAGCCACGCCAACCATCCTTGATAGTGGAAAGACGGTGTACTCTTAGTGCCTAGATGTGGTCTCGTTGCCAAGAGCCATTCTCGTTGATCTGTCACAGAGAGCGTTGCTTATAGGGGGCAAGTAGTGTAGATAACGTTTTGGTAGGTACATACCTTAGTCGCAAGCTTGCAATATCGCGGAGCCCCAAGGGCGTTCTCCCACTACAACACATCATTACCACCTCTAACAGGCACGATTTGCGCTGAAGGTGTTTCTCTGGTGTGCAGAGCAACCTGTGGGGTAAGATTCGTCAAAGTAGTGGTGCATGTCTCTGTCACACGTCGTCGTCGAAAGTAGGGATAAGATTGGGGGGCTGCACACGCAAGTTGAAAGCCCGAAGCGGTTTAGGGCGCTAAAGAGCTGACCAGCCATCAGCTGCAAACCCCCTGCCCGCAGTTGCAAGGCAAGGGCGGTGAAGCAACGACATACGCTCGAGCCGCCTCGAGTCGCTTCAAGCGCTACCGGATATATTGTCATATGTGCATCGATAGGCTGGCTACGCACTGTTTCAAGTATTTAAGCTTCCCACGCCACGTCGTAAAGTACTTCGCTCCTAGAGGCTCAATCTCGCTTTTTCCGCCCGCGAGCCGTACCACAGAATCCAGTAAAAGGGATGTACCTAATCTGCCGCCTTCAAAACCGCGCTAGCAACATTCAGCGGCGACAGATCCCCGTCCAATGACGTGCCGTCGCATTTGGACGAGATCCCTTTGCGAGGTCTCGATCCAAGCCTGCCCTGTGTGAAAGCGCAAAACCTGCGGCAGATTCGTTATTCCGTAAAATAATCGGCTGTTCATGACAGTCATTCCCCTTCGGTTGAAGTCAGTGGTTCTCAGTCTACATACCCCACCCCACGTAGAGTCCGTCGTCCTGCGTCCTTTTCGGCAATCTCGTCAAGGTAGGGGGCAGCCAATATGTCATAACCCGAGCGCCGAACAAGACAAGCGGGGAACAGTGACGATCTCAACGTCAGTCGTGGAAAAGGGGTAAATAGCCTCATTGCCAGATCGAGATGCTGCCTCCTGTCTTTATCTACCATACATTCCTGGATCCTGAGTCTAAATAAGGAGCAACTTGAGGCTCTGCCCTGTGGAGTTACGGTAGGTGGCTTCGCTTCGGTATACCTGCTGCCGAACATCTTACGTACCTGCAGTAGGGTAGAGCTTCTCTTCCATTCTAGACGAGATAGATCCAGCTTGGGACCACCACGTTCACAGTTAAGTGAGTGAGATTGTTTCTTTAGCGTCTTTACCAAGACGGTCAAGTTTGCTTTATTTTCCCCAAACCACCATGATTCAGCTGGAAAAAGAAAAAAAAAAAAAAAACGCCTCCAATGCTTCTTCGTAATCCCATTGCAAAAAGAAAAAGCGACGCAAGTAACAACGCCTTTATCACGGAGAGCCTCCGTAAAAGTGACCAAAGCCAAAAGTATAACAATACACTCATACATTTACACACCTCCCCTTTCACATCGTCGTGCACGGCATAAAACGGACCCTCAAAAGGTGACGATTCCATCTCTTCTTCCATTACCCCTATGGCGATAATCGCGGCTCTGCCCGACGCCATACCGATCGATGATTATATGAACTGTTCCAGTAAAACTGTGGTGGGTTGGGTTGGGTTGGGACACCACGAGAATGGATTGAGGTTTGTCGACTGTGGCTCCCCTCATATCCTGGCTAGGAGCCTGGCGAGAGCCAATCGGTGTCGTTCGATTTCCGATACGGATTGTTGGTGATCTAAGGGACCTCCATGCCCCGGCGTCCTCGTAGGGCCCCACTAGCCTCTGTGCTGGACGACTTGTGCGAAGCGGTCACGGACCTGGATGACACGATTAGTACTCTTTCAGAAGAGTGGATAGAAAAAGCACAACTTACCAGAGGGTTGGACTTGATCCACGGCAGTTCGAAGAAGTTGATCCTCTCGTTCCGCAGCAGCTCCATAACAGTAACCAGCAGGCCCCAAGGCTGCGCCCAGAGCGCAACCAGCCTCTCCAGGAAGATGCGCACCATCTGCTCGCGGATCTCCGACTCCTCCGGGTCCTCGAGGTCGTGCCCGAAGATGTCGAGCAGCGCCTGGCTGAAGTAGAAGGTGAGCGGGTTCGCGTACCTCAGCTGGTTGATCATGCTGCTGAGGAGGTAGTGGCGGGCTTCGGCACCCGACTCGAGGATGAGCATGAAGAGCGTCTTGATGTCGGACGATCCCGCGACGAAGGGGTTGCTGTTGTGGCCCTGCGACGCGGCCCGAGCAGCTGCAAAAGTGCCGACGTAGGTCGTGACAGCGTAGATGAGCTTCACGTTCGCCTTGGCCGGGACCAAGCCAAAGGTCGTCGTCTCGCCGTCCGGCTTGTTGATCGCGTGCGTGATCTGGGCGACGGCGTCCTCGGTCGGTCCATGCTCGAGCGTTTGGTTCAAGAGATCGAGAAGACCAGCCTCCCGCAGGTAAGCCGAAGAGTCGTACGAGGATGCCGGTATGTCGCGGGCCTCGCTCATGAGCTCGACAGACAGCCCGACCTCGAGCGGGTCAGGCATCTTGGCCGCGGACTCAGGCGTCGCAACAAGGACGATGTTCAGAAGCTGGGCGCAGTGTGGCGGGATGCTCTGGCACAGCTCGAGGTGGTTCGCTGCGACGTAATCCGTGAAGTCGTGGGACAGCACTCCCAAGAGCTTGAGGACAATCATGTACAGGTCTCTGGTGAAGCGCGCCCCGTCCAGCAGCTTGTACTGGTCGCTGAAGAAGTTGAGCACCTGCTTGAGCAGCTTGGTATACGCGTCCCAGCCAGCCTTGTCCCGCATGCGCAGGAGACCAGGGACGAGCACGCGGTGGGATACGAGGCTGACCCACGCGTACAGGAAGGCGGGGAAGTACGCCGGCCCAACGTCGAGCAGCCGCGACGCGAAGCGCAAAAGCATCTCGCTGCGGTCGAGTTCGGTGAAGTGCTCGGACGCCCCATCGATCTCGTGGAGCAGGACCGAGAAGAACCGGAAGAAGGCTTTCTGGTTGAAGTTTTCGCCGCGCTTTGCCTGATGGTGGCTGAGGATAAGCACGACCAGGGCGAGAACCGAGTTCAGGAAGTCGGCGCGTGATGAATGGTTGGCATCGGCGGCGCTCCCGTTGGCCTTGAGGAGGATCACGATCAACTTCACCAGCGCATCAACCCCTTGATAGGCTTCCGTCGCGACAAGCTTGTAGTCGTCCGGCCCCAGAGTCCTGCCGTTGATTCTTTCGCTTGCAGTCATGAAGACCTGGTCACACTTGTCGACAGACTTGTCCATGGCGTGGCGGATGAAGACTAGGACGTCGTCCTTACCGGTGATAAGACGACGCGAGGTCATCTGCTCGACAAAGATGGCAGCAGACTTGTCGGTTGCATTGGGATTATTGCAGAGCTGGATCCACTCGTCGAAGACATAGTCCATCTGCTCCTGCTGGAGGTCGAGCTCCTCTTCCGGTGTCAGATTGGGCCGGGGTTCCGTTGGTGACGAGAGCAGCTTGGCCTTGAAGTCAGCGCCGCCTGGGACATCTGGATCCTCGGCGATCCAGGTCCAGGCGGCTTCGAGACTCCGCACAAAGTCGACATACAGGGCAATGGGGGTTTCGCCGAGGAGTGCGAGGTCCACGAGTTTCTCGAAGAACTGCAGCGCCCCGTCCTTCCGCATCTCCAGTGCCTTGGCCATGGCAATGTCGATGTTCCTCCACTCAATCAAGTCAGAGTCGAGTAGAGCGGCGAGCAGAGGGATGTGAAGGAAGACGTGGCCGGGCTGCTGGTGGAACAAGGCCCGGATCTTGCTGGCCATCATAGGGCCTGCGATCCTGCGCAGCGTATCGAGCACATGCACCAAGGTTTCGATGACCAGAGTATCTTCGCTCTGGCCCAGCAACATCTGCATGATCTGCTCTCCAGCCCAGCCGATGAAATCCTCCGAGTTCACCTGGGTCTTGATGCCAAGCTGCACGATGGCGTCGACGATATCGAGTATCGGGTGCGGCCGGGGTAGGGCCTTGAAGTGCTCCTCCCTGGCCTCCGCCGCCATACGGCTAAGCTCGTGCAGCAGCTTTTGGAAGCGCTCCGCGACAACCCGTACGTCGAGCACGGCGGGCTGGCGGCCGTTGGCCATGGCTGCCTGCGCTTGGGGGTAATGCTGCAGCTGGGCGGTCTGGGGCGTGTGATGAGGCAGCGACGGCGTCTCGGCCGGCGTGGGGATGCTGGGCAGAGTGCTGTACTGGTCCTGCAGCACCTCGTTCGCCAGTGAGCGCGTGGCGTCCGAAGACGAGGGGACGTGCGATGGCGTGCCGCTGGCGAGAGAAGCCCTAGGTTGGAGCGTGAAGCCCTCGTAGATGGCGAGTTGTTCGGGGTTCAAGCCGCCCATGCCAAGCGTCAGTTTGTAGGGCTGCGGGATGGTCATGGCCCACCGGCTCAGGTTGTGGTCGATGTACGGTTGGTCGCCGCGTTCCATCCTGTGCCGGCGGCGGTTCTCGAACTCATCCTCGAGCAAGGCCTCGATCTCCGGCACAGCCCGCTCTTCGGCGTGCTTCTCGATGACGCCCGAAGCCAGGTCGAGGTTGGAGTTGACGCACATAATGATGACACCCTCGGGCAGGCCGTTCGGCAGCTCGTTGGCCAGGTTGCGCAAGTAGTTGGTGAAGTTGGCCCGGATTGGCTCCTTCGACGTCACGAGCGCCAGGCTTCCTGCAGTGGACTTGACCATGTTGATGGCAGACGTCCGCATCCTGTTCTCGTCCCCCTCGGTGCAAAAGTCCTTCTTGATCATCTGCGCCGTTGCCAACGCCGCGATGGTGACGCTCCTCTCGACAACGGGCTGGATGATGTCCTGGAGGGCACGCGTGACAGCTGCCAGGACAATCTCGCGGAGACGTGACGCGCCCACGACCTCGGTGGGCGGCAGAGTGAGGCTCGGTCCGAGGTCCGGAATAGACGGGGCAACGGCGTGCAGCGAAAGCGTGTTAGACATCGCCGGGGCCATGCCGTTGAGCGACATGTTCTCAAACGACTCCAAGCCGTCTGGGGCCGTGAGGTCTCCTGCGTCTTCTACAGGAACAACCCGGTTCAGGATCTCTCCGGTCGGCTCGATACTCTTGTGGTCGAGCTGCAGTCCCTTACAGAGCACTTCGATCTCGAACTTGAGGTTCAGCTTGAGCTCGGCGTTGTGGTAGAGCTCAATAAGCAGGTGGATGATGTCCATCAGCCAGGGATTCGGCGGCCGGAAGACGTTGGACTTGCCGCCCTGCGCAAGAACCTTGCACACGAACGGGATCACCACCATCAGCCGCTTGGTGTCGTACGCTTCAGTCAGGAGATCTTTAAAGGCGATGTTTCGGTGCCGGATGGGCTTGTCCCTGGCAAGAGTCAGAAGACCGAGCCACTCGGCCAGGTTCTTGAGGTGTAACCGCTCGGTAGAGTTCTGCATCGTCAACTCCGAGTTCAGCATCCTCTGGACGCTGATGTAGGTCTCACGAAGGATCTCGGCCCACAGAGCCTTGTCTTCGAACTGCTTGACCAGCTGAAGATAGACCTCGTGGTAGTTCCTCTGCATCTTGGCTCGCTCCTCTACCAGGTGGCTCGCAAACCACTGCTGGTGCTTCTCCTCCAGCATCGTCTTGAGATCTTGAAACATGGACTGCAACGTGCTATCCGTGAGATTGTTCAGTATGAACTGTATCTTCCCTTGGGCTTCCTCGCCGGGTTCTTCGTACAGGACGCCGGCCGGCGGAGGGTCGACGTGGATGGAGCTGAACGGCGGCAAATGCGTTTCGGAACCGGCCCCGTCCTCTAGCTTGCCGTTGGTGAGAGCGTCCGGACCAAGACCGGAAGAGTGGCCCGCAGCACCGGTTCCATTGCGCAGCGAACGAGCCCGATCGTCCTCGTCCGCGCGGACGACTTCCTCGGCCTTCTTGTACGCCTCGGTGCCCAGCAGACCCGGGATTTGCGTCAGCAGCTTGCAATAGCCCGGCCATTCATGCAGACGCGAGAAGAGCTGCATGAGGGCCTGCAGCCCAAACTTGTACATCGACTCGTGGGGCTGGTGGTCCCGGACAGATTCGAGGATCATGCCGAGGCCGACCTTCAGCGGCAGGTTCGAAACGAGCTTGTGGGAGATGATGCCTCCAAAGAGGACCGCCGTGGTCGCCAGAGCCTCGAGCGGATAGTCGATGTAATGGGAATATTCGTCAAGGAGGCCCTGTATCATGCTGGCAAAGACATCCTGATCGAGGGGATCCCGCGACTTCTTGTACCTTTGAAGGATATCGACCACGTTGCGGACCTCTATCTCGTCGCCGTACATCTTCTTGTAGTGTTCTTCCATCTTGGCGTTCGCGGCCGGGGGAAGGGCGTTCCCGTCCCTGCCATTGGCGTCGATGATGTCGTCAAAGCCCTCGCCGTAGTTCACAAGTCGGGGATACGCGCTGATGCAACGCCGCTGCAAGAAGGTCAGCTCAGCACTCTGCGTCGGTCCCGGCAAATACTCCTGCAGAATGTCGAGCAAGGATGATACGGTGCGGACCTGCAGGGCAGTCTGCGCCTTGATAGGCAACTGCCCTTCCGGCGGGTTCTGGTTCTGATAATCCAACTCCAACGTCGACTTGATCATCAGGAACTGCAGCAGCGGACCAGTCAGATCATGTCCCATCTCGGCCTTTCGACGCGCCCATTGCTGTAGATCAAGGAAGCCTTGCGCATGCGCCAGGGCGGCCAGGTCGAGTCCGAACCCGTTTGGAAGGTACACAAGCTCGTCCAGCCATCCATGGTGGACGGCATGTTCCAGGATCAGCGGGAGGTCCATAGGTCTGCCGACATGTACATCGACAAGTTTCTGCTTCACCCAGTCCTTGTCTTTGCTCCAGAGGGTTTCGAGCACAAAGTCATGGTGGTCTGCTTGCTTCAAGAGGAAGTTGTCCACGAGGGTATTGAACGTCTCCACCGCCATCGTCGGCCAAGGCTTGGGTACGCCGAAGCAAGAGACCACGAATATGTCCAGGTTGGGGAGCACGACGTCCTGGAACAGCCGCTTTGCCTCGATGCTTTGTGACGCGTGCTGGGAATGCAGAGCGACGTTGAAAACGGCCGTCAAAGCAGCCATGGACACCAGCGGGTGCCTGACAAGATATGCAGCTCTCTCCCGGGCGGCCGCCGTGGCCTGCGCGTATTGGTCTAGCGTGACAGTAGGCACCAGTCCCGGAATGGTGCTTGCATCCAGCTGATCCGGCGTAAGCGAGGTGAAGGCGCAGATGAAGGAGAGCTGCGTCTCGGGGTTGTCCCATTCCCCGCCCCAGAGACGCTGGATGTCCAACCGAGCGCCGGGATCCTGCGCGACCGGTAATAGTGCGTTGTAGAGGCGGAGGAACTGGCTGGACGAGATGCGTAGGTCGCGGACGTCAAAGTATGTGACGACGTCCTGCCACTGGAATTGCTTGGGAAGAGTATGCCTCAAGGCGGCTACTAGGATGGACGGGTTGTGCCGCTGGGTCTGGCTAATGGTTGTGTACATCAACGCAACAGAGACTTGCTCCTCGCTGAGCGAAATGTTGCCAGGCCGGTTCTCCAGGTAGCCGGCGCATTTCGTTTCGCTGACGGTAAAGTCGGGACCCGTGCGATGGATATACAGCGCGAGAGCGTTGGGGGGCCTATCCCCGAGAACGCGCATCAGATCCAACGCGGCGAGGACTTGAGATGGCGGTGCCTGGTCTGTCGGGGCGTAGCGTGCTTGTACGTTGTGCCTGAGCTCAGCCTTCGCAGCAGCATTGAAGTTGGGCGGATGGAGCTGGATGAAGCGGTCGATGATCTCGGTAACGAAGTCGGGGTTCATGTCAGCGTGGTCGCCATCCAGGCGTCGGAGGATATTGACGAAGGTCGGGAAGTTGGTCGAGAGAATCGCATCCGCTATGACGCGCGTCATCAGTACCGCTGTTTCACAGGGGGGGAACTCTTTGAATTTGCCGATGCTTGCTTACCTTTGGTCTTCAGATCAGACCGCGACCCCAGCTTGAAGGCAAGAGCGAGGATGGTCTTCTCGAGAGCATCGAGCCGGAAATGCTCCATGAAAGTTGAGAGATCAAAGTCGCGGAAGATGTCCTCGTTGCCCGTCTCGATGGACTCTGCTATTCGCCTCGCCTGCTCGGGGTCCGTGGAGAGCTTGCGCATCTCGCCGACTAGCATCGGATACGTGTTTCCCGGGTTCATGGCCGGCCGGCTGAGGCCAGGAAATATCTGGGAGGCATTTCCCGAGACCAGCCGGGTGAAGTATTTGGTGTAGGCTTCCATGCCGTTGTCATCGATGAGCTGTAGTAGGGCGTGCAAGAGTTAGCGAGGGGCCGACAAGGTAGGGAGGGAGGAGGAGGGAGGCGGTAAGGCAGGGGGCGAGGCTGGCTCGGGATGGATTCGACTTGCCTTGCGCAGTTGCTGCCACTTCTCGTCCTTCTCGTCCTTGATTGTGCTCAGCAGCAGATAGACCTGAGCGACAACTATCTTGGTCAAGGAACTCGAGCCTGTGGGGCTGCTGGTGCTGGGGCTTGCACCAGCTTGGGCCGGGTGTGGAGAGTGGCTGATCCCGGAGTGGACAGTCTGAAGGGTCGGGTTTGGCGAAAACGTTCCCGCTCTGGATTGAGAGACCATGGAGCAAGACTGGGTCGGGGGCACGGGCCAGGGAGTCTTGGGAAGTCTGATGCTGCTGTCCTCGGGGGATGCGGGACAGAGCAGAAACTTCCGGGCTCGCGCGCTGGTCAAGGTCGCGACACGCGGACGAGGTCAGGGCTCGGGGCTAGGAATGGCAAATGGCGGGGACCGCGAGAAGATCTGTCGATTGTGAATCGTGTCGGGCGCGACCTCACCTCGGCTGATGTGATATCGCCCGCTGCTGATGGTTGTTGGGGAAGAGGTGCGGAGGGCCAGAGGTCGAACTGTCGGAGGGTGGTGATCAATTACCAATTCCCAAAGGGTTGGAGAAAGCTTCGGATGATATGTGTGGTTCGACGTTGGCCTTTTTCCACTGCTGGTACGTGTGAGGTTGAAAGGGAAAATCGACACGGGCCTTGTCACTTGGGGAAGCAACTTGTGGGTCTTAGGGAGGCTCTGGGATGGGTTTGATTGGCCAAAACCACGCTGCTCGTCAGGGTAGCTCTTTCTTTGCAAGCCAGGTTGCGCAGGCTGCCGTTAGGAGAAGGCTGTGACTGCCAAGTGGCCCGTGCACCAATTTTGGTGGCTATTCCTCGGCCTAAGGACCTCAGGTCCAAGTGACTTGACGCTCGACCATGACATCCGATTCAGGAACGCCCCCAATGTCACATCGCACCGCATTGCTGAGTTTCCACGCAGACAGTGCCGGGCTGCAGGCTTACTACTGACAGCTTCTATCTTACACGGCCCGATCCATGCTTTCTTTACCCAAGACGATCACCAGTCTGGACTAAAGCTAGGAGCGTGCTATTATTGGCGTGGACGCATGTTTAAGGAGCATATGTGCTGGATTTCAAGGCTGTGTCTCGATTGGGTTATACTACAACCATTAGTCATTTGGATGGAGGAGGGTGCTAGTGGTATCCCCGAGTCCGTCACGGAGGCATCTCACGCTGGATCTTGGATATAATGGGTGTAACTCGGCAAGAGGATTTGGGTTCCTGGAAAGGGGTCTCGGAGTCCCATGTCGACCCCTTTGAATGGTAACTTGGAAAGGGGCAACGGTCGGTCCTGGCCTCCTCGACAGGTGATCGTGACTAAATACACTGCACCGGTCTATCCTAACTCTTCCATTTAGACCACAGAATTAATGTGAACTGCTTTCAGTCAGGCCCTCTTCACAGGATAGCCTTTGATTCCTAGAGGTACCCTACCTTACCTCGATACTATCCCAAACTCCCCGTACCAGCCACGTGAAGCTTTCTGCTTCCAGGGGGACATGTGCGTCATGTATTGCTTTGGCTAAAGCAGTTTACATCAAGGCGCCATATACAGGAATAACGCTCCCCCTTGATCTTTTCGAGCTCGCCTGACCCCTTGTCGCGCCGAGACACCTCGCCGTTGGACCTTTCTCGCCTGCCGGATTGGAGCAAGCTTACCATACAGTACATTACGTACCTTACTCACACCCATCAGGGGTTGCTACGCCACTCGTCGCCGCGCTACCTCTTAAACTAGAAACAGAGTATCTGCACTGTTGGGATCAAGCTGTTTCTGCCTACCAAGGTGGCCAGCGCACTTGCAAAGTGATAGACTTATAAGTTTGTGGAGGCTTTTCGACGAACAGGATTCGAATCTCCTTCGACCACCAAACTCATAACAACCCCGGATACTTGTTAGGTAGGGAAGCGACAACCAGAATCTGTGGGGTGAGCTCAAGAAGGTAAAGTAGGGGATACTTGTTCGTCACCATGTTCGCAATCGCCCTCCCTGTTCTGCTCTTTTACAACCCTCGGATCAACGGTCATTGCGATCTCAACACTTCATCCTCCTATATCAGACAAGCTCGAGCAGGTGCTACCTTCTCTAATTCGTTTGACTTCTATATCTAACCTCGTTTCCACTTAGAACTGCACTTCTTCAACAGTTCCTTCTCCCCTTTGCCCTTGCTACTTGTGGATACCTCCATCGAGTCTTCACTTACACTCCCATTTTTGCGCAAACAGCATCACGGGCAGCTCGCAACCTCCTCTAGGAGCGGATCGCGTGGAATTTAGCAGCTCATGAGTTGTAACTTTGGCACCTAGAGGACTCGTCTCCCTGGAGACCTTCCGCCACCACACCTCGGGTAGTTCTCGCAAGTTCCTGGACCAAAGTAAGTTGCTAAAAGGTAAGTACTAGTAGTACCCCAGCGGCTGGCTTCCATTCCCACACCGAATAGCGAATCGACTTCTATTTCCTTTCCTGCCCTGGTTCCCGAACCTACTCCCTCTCCTTACACCTATCACTCCTTCGAACTCAATACACTCTCTTCCTTCCTACACTGTCTACAGCTCCTCACACATCCTCATATCCTCATCTCCCACCTCAGTCACCCTCCTTTGGAGCACTGACACTTTTCCGGGACTTTCATTTAGGCTGCCACGTCCCCTTCTTCTCGACCAAGGTCTTATCTGACGCGGCTGCCGAGTAGAGGCGTAGTCACGATTCCGAGCTATCTTACGACTTGGCTAACGTCAACATACACCAACTGCGAGACTTCTTACAACGTTGCCTATGTCTAGTTCAGTCGCGCGCCGCCAGAGACAATTCTGACAGTTACACTGCCTTATCTGGGACCAGCACAACATGGCGGCAGGGCACCAGGTAATCGACCTCACCGAACCCGAGAATGAGTCGGTTCACGGCGAAGGTTCAGACATATGTGAGAACCCCAACCACGCTCATACACTTACTTCCATGAGAAAGCAACTTCATAATAAGGAGAAGGCAATTCAACAAGCCAAAGCCGACTATCAGCAGGAACTGAACGCCAAAAATGCGACTATTGCTGAACGCCAGACCAGAATCGTCAACCTTGCGGAGAGAGACGCTGGCCGTGTTGTTGAGATTGCCAGACTGCAGGAAGAACTTGATGCATTGAAGGACAGGCTCGCCAACCGTGGCAAGCGACAGAAGAGGGTAAGCTACTTGTCTCTCCACGACGAGTTCCGCACTTCCTCCCGAATTTGTCTCAAGCATAGCCCATACGCTAACAAGGATAGACATGGCCCGAGAAACTAGAAGCCTTCATCGTACAAGGGGATGGACGGCTTGGCTATGGCTCTATTCACACCCTCTGGTAAGTGGCTAATCCATTATCGCGCTCTGAATGCATCTGACTGGTCGTCGTTTGTAGCTGTAAGGAGGAGAACATGTCTACTCGCATTGATTTCATTCACCCGAACATTCGCCTGGGCAAGACGTCCAACGGCTGGAAGCCAGAAGGTCCAGAGCGAAATGAAAGCACCTTCCGATCCTTTCAGGCCCTCCCAGCGGACGTTCAGGCCAGAATCTTCCGACTCTGGCTGGAGAAAGAGCGGCCCATCCACTGCTTCTCCCGCCTCGACCCATTTACCGCTCCTGCCTCGTGGCCCGTGAGCAAGAGTGGTAGCGGCATGTACAACCGCTTCTACTGGGGCGAGGACCGGCTGCTGAACTTGTTCGAGGACACAGCGGACCCTCAGGACGTGCTGAAGCTTTTGCTGGTCTCGAAGGCCTTCTACTTCAATGGGGTGCACGCATTCTACGGTCTGAACACCTTCGCCTTCTCGAGCATCGGCGAGTTTGGTCGATTCTGCAAAGGAATTGGCCAAGAGCGAGCTGCGCGGCTTCAGCACCTCGAACTTACGTGGACCGGCAGCCAATACCTGACCGCCGAGCACACTTTCAGGCCCAACCAGAATAACAGGCAGATAGGCAACTGGGACTCGGTCCGCACCCGACCATTTGCCTCCTTCCTACGCCTGCGGCGTCTCCGTACCCTATCGATTTTCTTGAACGAATCCGATCCCCTCTACGAGCGTCGGCAGTACGAATCCGCTGACGCCAAAGCACGGCTGCTTGGTCGAACAGCACAGCAGCCCAACTTCCGGAAGAATCGCTCCTTCCGGACAATGCATGGCATAGACTATGTCTATGCGCTCAGAGGGCTTGATTGGGTCCGCCTGTATGACTTCTACGCCATGAACAGGGACGTGGCCCAGGTTCCAGCCCTTCGCCCAATTCGGGATGTCTCCTTCGTGGCCGACGTCAACAGAACGGTGACAATGCAGAAGTCGGCGGATGAGGCCAGAGTCTGCGAGCTGCAGAACCTTCCACTACTTTTCCCTGCGGAAGAAGGAGGCGCTGTTGCCGCCGGACAGGATGAGGCAGCCGTCCACGCAATGAAACCGTGGGACCCATCAGTTGCGGATTGGTCGACAGTCCGAGAGTTCTACAGGGATGGAGACGATGCACAGAAACGTGTTCATGAGCGGGCGCCTACGCCTAACCCTGACGGTGTTCCACAGGGTAACGAACGGGCCGCTGCTGCTGTGCCAGAGAACGGCAGAATTGAACGCCATGAAGACAATGGTGCAGCCGCTAATAATACGGTTCGCGGTGTGGGCAACCTGATCCCGCGAAACAGACAGCCGGAGAGTGGCCACGAGGAAGGCAGGTCCGAGCTTGGTGGTCCCAGCCATGCCGGTCCCAGTCGCGTCGGTCCCAGTCATGGCATGCCCGGTTACGGCATGGGAAGAGATGATGCATCCATGTTTGTTAGAGACAGTGATGAGAACGAGGCTGGTCAGGAAGATGCTCAGCCCACACGCAATGTCCAGGCCGGACCACCTCCGCGGCAACCTACACTGGCTCAGAGACACGCATTGCTCCCGAGACCAACACTGGGCCCGGCTCGCCGCCCTGAGCGCATGGCCCTGCAGCCGCGCTCAGCCTCGGCCCTGAACGCGAACCCTTCACCATCTCGGCCGGCACCATCCCGGCCGACGTCACAGAAGCGCCCGTCGGACAATGCCGCCGGGACCGCAGGTAAGCGGCAGAAGCAGGCAGGGGAGCAGCCTTCTACGCCCCCAGAGCTCTGCTTGAGCGAGCAGCAGGCTCGTAACTGCCTTGGGCCATTCGCTAGCTGCAGGGCCATCTCATCGCTTCTTACGCCGTTTGCAGCGAACCTACTCGGGTATGACTGGGCTTCAGTCAGGGACATCTTGCAGGACCGAAAGGATTCCCGTGAGAACGCCGAGGTCTTCTGCCGCTACGTGGCAGCGGACAGTCGTATTCAGGCGTCGATGGACAGAATCATTTCGGCACTCCGGAATTAAGGCGAACGCCGGCTTGGATCGGAGCTCTGACGAGGCTGCTCTCGCGGTTCTCGGGTACAGCAGATTTCGCATTGATTTTCGGGACAGCTTTCTAATGCCTGCAATTTTCTTTCTCTTGAGCATAGCCGCTTCAGCTCTGAGATCTCACTGACCTATCGGGAAAGAACATGGTTGGAATGGGATATCTGAATCTGGGAGCTGGGATAACATGGAACGGTGATTTGGGAAGCAGTCATTTGGACAAGCTCACTCGACTTGACTAAGACAGTGACTGGACAATGGCGAGGTTGGCAATGCCCGGTTTTTATTTTTATCTATTCTTAATCCTGCTGCGCGCAGCCAAGGGAAGGCGCTCCGACTATGGTAGCAAGTACCTGTAGCGATGAATTATCTTCACCATGAGCACAGACTTCTCCCTAGTCGAACTTAATCTTCTTGCCCTCAAACTTGACGTTCTGCTGCTTCTCCTCGGCCTTCTTCTTAGCCTCCCAGCTAGGATGCAGCGGTCCCTTGTTGTCCGCCACCCTGGGCTTCTTCGGTGCCTCGGGTCCTGCTGCCGCCGCCGCCCCAGTGCTACCGCCCGCCTCCTTAGACTTGGAGAAGGGGTGTGCGATTCCGCGCTTCCAGGGCGTCCGCGTGCCCTCCACGGCCCCCCTCTTCGGATCCCAGCCCTGGTCTCTCTTCTGCTTGTGTAAGTGCTTTGCCTCCTCCTTGAACTTCTTCTCCCAGATCGCCTGTCTCGCCCTCTGTCCTCGCCGGTTCTTTCGTGGTGGAGCTATATCCACGTCTGATGCCGACTCTGAGCCGGATATGTAGCCTCCCATTAGTGAGGGCAGGAATGTGGAGCCCGTTGTTGGGCCGGTGTCCTCGACGCCCTTCCTCCGTTTCGACGCGCGTTTTGGTGATGGTGAGCGCGAAATGGCCGAGGAATGGTCGCTATCATCGTCTTCTTCCTCCGAGTCCTCGTCCCCGGAACTTTCGTCGTTTTGTATCTTCACCCCTCCCTCCTCGTCGGAGCTCTCTGCCACTTGTACTTTTTCGCCGCCTGTTCTTTCATCCGGGTCTTCATCGTCAGACGAGAATCCGCCAAAACTGCTCTCATCGTCGACCCCGTCAGCCCCCTCGTCTCCATCCTCGCTCTCGAGCTCAATATCCCCAAACCCGTCATCCTCTTCCCCCTCGTCCGACGTGATCTGCATAGGGTCCGCCTCATCATCCCCCTCAGATCCCGAATCCTCCTCCTCCGATCCTCCCAGCAGCGCTTCATATTTCGCTATCGCCTTCTCCACCTCCTCATCTGGGATATCCTCCGCGGCCGTGTCCTTCACCTTCTTCTTCTCCTTCCTCTCGCCCTTCACCTCCTCTTTCGGAGGCGCATCCCTATCAACCGGCTGCTCCTTCTTGTCCTTCCGCGCATCCCTCTCACCCTTGCCCTTCTTCGGCGGCACCTCGACGCCCAACGCGCCGCAGACGGCCGGTATGGCCTTCTCCAAGACCGCCTTGACCTCCTTCCTGTTGTACAGCGCGCTCGTGACGTTGTGCAGAAGCGAGCGCTCCTCCTCGGATATCTCCGGCTTCGGCGGCCCAGCTTTGAGTTCGGCGGGGAGGTTGGGCGCCGCGGCGACGGACTTGATCTTGAGGAGGGAGGCGCATAGGTGCGCGTGGGCTGCTTGGTGGAGGTCGAGGGACTAGCTTGGACGTCAGGAAGAGGGGCCCAGCAATAGGGAGGGGGGGGATGAGGGAACGACAGTACCTTGAGCACGACAACCTCCTTCTGTATCCGCTCCTTCTTGTCTGGCGTCGCCTTCGGGTCCTTCAGCCTCTTGGCCTGGCGCTGGCGTTCGAAGCCCTTCGCGAGCTTGAGGGCATGGTGCAGCTCCTGATGGAACTTGGAGAGCTGCTTCTCGGCTGTCTCTTCTACGGTCCGCTTTCGTTTCGGCATGTTTGACGCGCACAGGATGGCAAGGGCCGGAGAGTGTAGTCGTCGTCGATTCTTCTTCCCGTTACAGAGAAAAGCTGCGGCCTCGCTACAAGAATATACGGCGGGCCGTCCTCTCGAGATTGACGGCGCTAATGCAGGTTGGCGGCGACAGGGGTCTTAATGGACGCCCCACATGTCGACTTCCGACGCGACGAACGCGACATGCTCGAGGCTCGGGAAGCCAAGTCAACACTGTCGTGATCATCTTCGACATACAGATGTGCAACTTTACGGACACAGGCTGTTTATGATGCAGCATCACTGAGCTAGCTTGAAATAAGACATTGCAACATGGTTCTCCGGAGAAGACTCTACAATTCAAGCGCAAATCGAGACACACACCAATCGGCTTCCGGGTTCGATCTTGAACATCAAAGAAACCCTCGAACGGCGCATCACACCGTGCTAAGACTGTTGCATCAACCCGTTCTTTCTCTCGGAGCGAGCCTTTCAATCCCTCCTTCAACATGATGGCAGCTCGCACATCGGGCGGCCTCCCGACCCACGGCGCCCCCTCGCGGGACGACTACAACAAGCTCCCCGAGGAAGCAAAGACACAAATCAACGAAGCGGTAGGTTCTATCCCCCACCCCC
>JANBVN010000261.1:0-32304 GCA_030052785.1 Coniochaeta hoffmannii
TAATAGAATTCGGTGGAATTACTGATTTGTAATATTTGCCACTTCTTAAAAATTCTATTTGCCACTTGCTAGAATTCCATTCGCCACTTTATTTGTAATCTAAGTGGTTCGAATATTAGTAATTAGGATTAATTTTTATCCTATACGTACTATTATACTTTCCCAGTATTCTAATAGTAGTTTTAAGTTTTATATACTAGTAGTATCTTTATAGCTAAGTTTATAATAGACGTAGTCGTAAGGTTAGACCTTATTATGTACTCTCTTTTCGGTTAGTCTCTATAGAATCGACTAGTAGAGTAGTTTTATTTTCTTTAAGCCACTTGACTAGCGTTTCTACGTTTAAAGATTTCGTAGGGTTAGTAGTCGAATTCTACTACGTATAGTAGAGGTTGAAGTTACTAGCTATTATAGCTGGTTTTTGTAGGTCTAGATACCGTAATTGCCTATTTATGGTAGTAGGGCCTAACCTCTAGCTCTAGCTCGCATCTACGCCTCTTTTTCGCTCGCGTTCGTTATAAACGTTAACGATATAAAAGGGCTCTTTTCCTACTACCTCTATAACTTGGATATTAGAATCTATATAAAGGTCGTATTTAGGGCTAAACTCGAGGTTACTAGCTTTTCAAATATACGTTAATACTCTAAGTAAGTAATATATATTCGATAGGCTTGTAGTAGGTTTAGGAGTTACTAAGTAGTAAGCTAGGTATTAGAGGCTTATAAATCTATCTAATTAATAGTTTCGAGGGTAGTAGGGTTCATATAGTAGTAGTATATCGGTGTGGGATTCGAACGCTAGTTATAGCGCTATTTGATAGGCTATATTTTATTTATTAAGGTTTACTTAAATAAACTTAATACGGCCTTTACTACTAGTATTACTACTAGTTATCGGTTATAATAGTAGTAGTAGCTTCAAAATCTATATTTTCCGTACGTATAGTAGGCTACGTATGTATAGTAGGCTACGTACGTATAGTAGGCTACGTATGTATAGTAGGCTACGTACGTATAGTAGGCTACGTACTAGTAGTAAGGCGTGCGAGAATAGTAGGTCCAAAGGTCTTAACTACTTCGTAGTCTGGAAAGTTTACGTAGTATAGTTTTCTATAGTTGTAGTACTTAGGCGTTAAGTACTCGTAGCGAGTACTAGATCCGTAGGTATTATACCTATAACTTATAGTATAGTGCCCTTTTCCGCAGTATTTATAGGCTAGTTTTTCCTTACAATAGGTAGGGTTATATCTAAACCTATAGTACCTATAATACTATATACGGCTCGAGAATTCCTTAAACCTAGAGACCTAAATCTTTGTACTAGCTACCGTTATACTATTTCGGAGGTAGTATTTAGCCTCTTCCGTAGTAGTAATTACAAAGATAATTAAGCTAGTAAGCTTACCTAAAAGGTTTTTAGAAAGCTATTTAGGCTTTCCTATTACTTTAATAGAATTATAAGTCTCGATTTCTTCCTTAAAGGCTTATATACCTAATTCTTTAAACATTCGAACTAGGACTTCTTAAGCTACTAGTTTATACTACGTAGTAGGTTTTTCTATTCCTACTACTAGGTATCTAGAGATAGCGTATTTATACTTGTATTTTCTAATTAGTAGTTCTCGGGTAGTAATTATAGTTAGTATAACCGATAGTACTATATTATTACGAGCTAACGTTTTAACCCTTATAATTACGTTCTTTTTGATCGCTAAATTAATAGCGTTACGGATTACTAGCGGTTATAGGTCGAAGGTAGAGTTCTTCTCGATAGATAAGACGACGTAGTTATATTGTATCTTCGGAATAGTCTTAGGTTAAGCGATTTAGTAGCGTTAGTATTAGCCTTTTGTAAGGCTTTTACCTTTACATTTAAGCTCTTAACCCTCTCTAGTAATTGTTTAATAGTCTTTACTTTTGAGACTTAGGTAGGGGTAGGGGTTAGGGCTAGGGGAGGGGAATTAGAGTAATCTATACGAGGAAGGCTACTAGTAGCCTTCCTTTTAGTTCTAAGTATAAGAGAGTTAATATATTAAATATTAGGTTACGAGTATCCCTCTTATAAGGTAGAACTATCTAGGCTATATACTACTCTTGTAAACGTAATATAACTAAGGTCTTTAGGGCTAGTACCTCCCTATATCCTGGTACTCTTAGAGCTCCTTTAGATAGCCCGCCCCTTTCCTATAGTATTAGAACCTACTATAGGTATATCGAGGGTATTACCTATAAGCGGAGCCTCTTTTCGGAAGTTAAAGGTAGAGAGGGTAGGTGGATTATCTACTATAGGCTCTTCTATAGGGCCTAGAATAGGGCTCGTAGCTAGGCTTATAGGTAGAGAGGTATTATCTACCTCCTTACGCTATAAGATATCCGGGCTTAAACGGTCTATTATAGTTACGTGATTTACTACGTAATTAGGTACGTAGCTAGGCGCGTAATATAGGTAGGTGTAGGTTTACACGGTCTATATGTAAGGGTTGAAAATTCTAATAGGTAGGTATCCTTCTTAAAGAGTACTACTTCTACTACCTCCTACGCGCGTATAAGCCTTCGTAAAGGCTTACGTATACGTATAGTTAGTATAAATATATAGTACTTTTCGAAAGGAATTGAATATAAGTATTTTTATTAAGTTTAGACTAAAAATAGCCGAGTTTAATATACGTTAGTTATTAAACTTTTTAACAAACTTAATACTATAATTAAATAGCTAATACTAATTTCGGTAAAGGAAATACAAGTATTCTTCGGCTATACGAACTTCTACCGAAAATTTATTATAAGATATAGAGGAATTGCAATTCTTTTTACTAATCTAACTAAGAAAGACTTACCGTTTAAATAGACAGAGAAAGTAAATAAAGTATTTAAAATACTTAAAGTAAAACTTCTAGAAAAACCGATTCTTATTATAGTAGATCCGGAGAAACCTTATAAAGTCGAAACGGACGTATCTAACTAAGCTTTTAGAGGATAATTCGGATAGTAAGATAATTAAGAAAAATTATACTTTATTATATTCTTCTCGAAGAAGTTATATAGATTCGAATTTAACTATACTATTTACAATAAGGAATTTTATAGTTATAATAAAGGCTTTTAAAGAATAAAAATACTACTTATTCGGAATAGCTTAAAAGATTAAAGTATATATAGATTATAAAAATCTTATATCGTTTACTACTACTAAAGAGCTTAATAAATAATAGATCTATTAGTACGAATTCTTAATTAACTTTAACTTTGAAATTATCTACTATAAGAGTATAAAAAATAGAATAGTAAATACTCTTAGCCGATAAGAAGACTTTAAGTTAGATAACGAAACTAGTTTAATAGTATTACTTAAAACTAATAGAATAGAAAATCTTAAGTTAAAAACTTACGAAATTAACGTTATTTAGATCGTCTAACTAGATTAGAAATAAGAATACGAGATTTAGAATTATAGTTAAGATACTACTAGTATATAAAACTTATAACTAGTATTAGAATACTAGAAAAGAATAATAGTATATATAGGATAATAATTAATCCTAATTACTAATATTTGAACTACTTAGATTATAAATTAAGTAATAAATAGAACTTTAGTAAGTAGTAAATATAATTTTTAAAAAGTAATAAATATTATAAATTAGTAATTCTACTAAATTCTATTAAATTCTAATTAGTTAAAAATTAGCTAATATTACATATTATATAGTAAATATTACGTATAGAATATTACAAATTAATATTCGATACGATTCGAAGAGATTCTACGAAAGTCTACCTTTTACTACTCTATTAACTATAAATAAGAACTTTTCCTACTTAATAAAGGATATAGATAAAGATATAAGAAAAAAAATATACTACTATTACGGCTAATTACCTATTACCTACTTTATTTTCTATCTATTAAGCTTCTTTAAATACTTATACGTTAATTCTAACCTTTTAACTAATATAGTTTACTAAGATAGTTTATTATAAAACTAAGATAAACTCTTTATATCTAAATTCTAAACGACTTTAATAAAGTAATTGAATATATAATATAAACTCTTAACTATATTCTACCTATAAATAGACGGTTAAATAGAATAGATAAATTAAACTATAGAATAATATTTATACTACTATATTAACTATTAGTAGGATAATTAAGTTATATAATTATTTATCGTATAATAGGCTTATAATAGTACTATAAGCGAAGGAACTTCTACAATACCTTTTAAAAATAACTTTAGGTATAATCCGACTATAAAAAAGAGAATTTAAATACTAAGATTACCCTAAATACTATATATATCTACGAGATTAAAGAAACTATACTAAAATCTATATAACGAACTAATATTTCCTAATAATAGAATAATATATTATACTAATAAGAAAAGGTTAAAGGAACTAATCTTATAGGAAAGGGATAAAGTCTATTTAGTCCGACGGAATATTAAGATAAAGTGGCTAAGTAATAAACTCGATTAGAAGAAAATCGGTCTATTTAAAATTAAGAAAAAACTATTCGATTATAACTTCGAATTCTAACTCCTAATAAAGGTACGTATTTACTTTATCTTTTATATTTCGCTTTTAGAACTAGTATCTAAGTAAATAAAGTTAGTAATAAACGTTAAAATTAAACTAATATAAGAATATAAAGTAGAAAGAATTCTTAGATATAAAAAAGAGTATAAGACTAAGCGGCTGTAAGAAAATTCTTCGCGATTACGTCGTTCTATTTTGGTAGACTTTAGTCTATCCGTACGGCTACGTAAATAGGTATATAATCGTATACTTAAGTAGGTATTAAATATTCGATCGTAGTAACTAAATAATACCGTATTTGGCTATTTTAGAGTAGTTGTAGAAAAGTATATATCGGTAGAGAGACGGATTTAAAAATATAGTCTACCTCGCTTTTTTCTACTTCTTTTGTAAAATCTATTAAATCTTATATAGTATATTTTTATATTTTTTCGAATACGTATAGTATTCTCGAGAAATAAAAGGTGACTTCCTTTACTTTAGTTGTTAAGAAATTCTATAGCTAGATTTGTAATTAGGGTAGAAGCTCGATGTTAAAAATTGAATATAAGGCTAAAGGTGGGGCTAGAGCTACGTAAGTAGCTATAAGAAAATTCTTTACGACGATATCGCTCTATTTTGATAGACTTTAGTCTATCCGTATAGCTATATAAATAGGTACGTAGTCGATTATTTGAGTAGGTATTGAATACTCGAATATAGTAATTAAATAGTACTATATTTGGCTATTTTAGGGTGGTTATAGAGGAGTATATATCCCTTTGTTTAGCTACTCTTTAACTTTTGATAAGGCTATAATATTAGAGTATTTGGCGAAGCGGTAAGAAAGTTTGTATAGGGAATATAATATAACCTTTTAAAATGTTCGAATTAGCCTTAGATTTAAAAATAATTATCTTTATAATAATCTATAACGTAGGTATATAGCAAGTAGTCTATTATAATAAGTAGACTACTTCCTACGACTTTAATAATAATAAAGCTTAATTGTATAATAATAACAAAGTAAATTAATTAAAACTATTTAGAACTAGATTCTTTAGATATCTTTATATCGTTTTTACAAGTACGTATATTATATCCGGTTATACCGTATATACTATAGCGTTATATATCCGACTCGATTCTCTTTTTACAACTACTTATCTAACGTATTTCCTATTCTAATTATTTATCTATATCTTTCTAAGTTAGTAAATCTTAACTATCTTCTATAGTTAGTAATCTTCTATATTATATACGTATCTTTTTAGCTTTCCGATACTTATTAAGTACTTTATTTACGTCCCGAAATATCCTAATCTCGGACCGAAAGAGAGCTACTTTATATATTATTATCTTTACTCCCTTCGTAAACTAATCGATAGTATTTAAAATTGGTATAGGAAAGCTATCTTAGTAACTAGTAATCTACTCTTTAATAAAATCTAATTGCGAAACGGCTTCTATTAGGTTATATAGTATTTAAGAGACCTAAAGGTTAGCCGATATTAGAAGTGGACCGGTTAGTATTAAAGTCTATAACTTTATATCTAGTTTGGATAAGACTACAGTTAGATTATAAGGGACTAAACTAGCTCCTTTAAATCCGGCTTTAATATTATCTTCTATAAAAACTATATAAAATATAGCTTTAAAGGTATAAAAAAGTCGTCCTTAATTACGTAATTAATATACAACTTTATAAGTATTTCGATCTAACGACTATACGTCTATTTTAGTAGACTAAAATATTTAATATTAAATAATTAGAGTAAGTAAAAGGAGTACAGAAGTATAGAAATTATAATAATATTATACTCTTTATAGAATTAGTCGAACTTAGCTAAGATATAATTTTTATAACTATTAATTACTAATATTTAATATCCGTCGATTTTTCGCTAAATAGTATATTTTTCGAAATTCTATATTTAGTTTAAGCCTATTTCGTTATTAGTCTATTTATTAGTAGTAGATTTAATAGTCTAATTTAGTAGGAGTATACTTTTTATGTACTAATTTGTAAGGTAATATATCTCCTTTACTATAATAAACGGCGGGATATACTAACTTTTTGTATTTACTCTCTAAATTACTATAATTTATTTCCGATTATTAAACTAGACTATCTTTACTTTACTACGTTTATCGGTATATATAATTACTATTAATAGAATAATTATACCTATTATAAACCTAATCTCGACGAAGTTATATAGATTTATATCTTAGATATCGTATTTAGTCCTTATATTTTATATAAGTCGGAACTATATACTAACTTTCTTAGAATCTTCGTATAAAGTATAATGGGGCAACTTATACACGAGGTTGGGAACCTCACGTATTAATGACGTTGTATATAGGCTTATACCCCGTATTTGAAAAGAAGGGGAGTCTACAACTCGTACTTCTTCTTATCCCCTTAGTTCTTTAAGATTTAGTCTAGATAAGAGAGACCCTCTCGTCTCGTAGCCGTTAATTAATAGTATACTTATCGTACCTTTACCTAGCCTTACAATATTATATAAAAGGTCTTTTATAATTCCTAAATCTTCTTTTGATAGGCTATTTAAAGTAGTACGATAATACGTAAAACTAGTACTTTAAGCTTGTCGGACTTATCTACCCGCTATAAGGGTAAGGAACCGGAAGAGTCCTCGTAGAATAGTATAACCTTCTAAATACTTACGTATTATATATCAGATATTAAACGTACTTCGAGTAAAACCTTAGCGGTACTAGAACGGTTATATATAGAGGCGGCTCGTCTTAAAAAGCTAGTCTAAATTAAAAATAGGATCTAAGAACTATAAAGTATACTAGCTAAATTAGCTACGATATATTCGTATCGCTTATCCAACTCCTCTTCGGATTACTATAAGTTAAAAATAAAGAATATCTTATCGTTTACTTTAAAGTTTAGCCTATAGTAACGTAAAGAGTAGATTAGTAATTTAAAGTACGATTTTAAAGGTACTTTTCGTAAATACTATACTAATAAAAAGAAAGTCTTTAAAGAACTTAATAATATAAACTCCTAATATCGGACTCGATAGGACCGCTACGTTAGTATAAAGCGATTAAAGAATCTCGATTTCGATAACGAAACGTAGGCCTACTTTAAATACTAGACCCTTTCTCTAATCCAAAATACTAGTAATTTGAAGGTTAATATAATTAACGTCCTTAATAAGGCTAAGTAACGGCTAAATTAGTCGTTATAAGACTTTAATACTTACCTTAATTCTTTTAAACGATATTTCCTACGTTAGATAGAGGAAAACCGTACCTTATCTTTTCTTATAAAGCTAAATCCGAAACTTAAAAAGTATATTAAGTAGAACTACGGCTTAAAGCTATCGTAGACTCGGGACGAGATAGTTTTGCTTACGATCTACTATACTAATATTCTTAATTCGAATAATAAACGATAACGAGAGCCCGAGAACCGTATTACTAGTCTAAATAATTAAGGCTAAGGGTTATCTTAAAGGTTTAATTCCTAGAAGGACTCTAAAAAGGCTTATACGACTACGAATCGGGAATATAAAGATTATAATTCGTCCTTATCTTAAATATCTATTATAACCGGTAATCCTACTAATATTTCTAATAAGTAACTTCGTTATTTTATTTGCGATAATACCGAATACTTTATACTAGATTATCTTAAGTAAGCGAAAGTCTATACTAAAAGAACTACGTTATACCGAAGCTATAAAGGCCGATCCGGTAACTACCTTCGTATCGAGGAACTTTTAGACTCTTTAAAAGCTAAGGTAAAGTAGTTTCTCCTATAAATTCTTCCGACTATTCTACTATAAGTATAACTCGTCGTTTCGTAATACTTATTCGGATTTATAAAAATTCTACCTTCGAAATATATACAAATCTAGATAGTTATACTAAAGTCGATCTAATTAGTATTTAATTTATACATTATTACTAGTTACTACTTATAAAGTTAATTACTCTACTAATTAAAACGATTAACTATTTATATATACCTACTTATAGTATTTGGACTATTTATTTAATATTATAGGATAGTTAAGGTAGCGAAAGGATAGTAAAATATCTTTATATCGTTATCGATCGGGACTTATAACTAAATAAAAGTCTTATCTTATTATCTATAACTACTTTCGTAGACCTATAGATTTATCTATTTTTTTAGAATCGCTAATAGTAGTTTAAATACTAACGTATAGATTTCTATTTATTAAAGCCTTATAGTTTTAAATATACGGCTCGAAACCTTACTAAGGTTTATACAATTAAATAAGTATTAGAGTTATTACTTCTTAGTTATAATACCGTTACTAAACTAGAAATAATAAGTCTTCTATAAAAGCTAGTTTTTTAGAGTAATATATTCGAGTCGAATAAGGCTAGTATTTTTCCTCGAAGTAAGGCTACTAATTATATAATCGAACTATAAAAAGAAGAATCTCTTTTCTATAGTCCGATTTATCCTTTATTTTAATAAAAACTAACCGAATTACAAACGTACTTTAACGATAATTTAAGTATTAGCTATATCTACTTATTTAAAAGTTCGGCTAGAATACCTATTATTTTTATACCGAAGAAAGATAGAATATTATAATTATACGTTAATTACTATAGTCTTAACGCTATAACGGTTAAGAACTATTACTTTTTACCTCTTATTTTTAAGATTCTTAACTATATTATAGGGGTATAATACTTTTTTAAGATCGATATAAAGGAAGCTTATTACTATATTCGAATTAAAGAAAATAACGAGTAAAAAACTACTTTTTATACTCGTTATATCTATTATAAGTATTTAGTAATACTATTTAGTCTTACTAATACCTTTACTACTTTCTAAAACTATATCTATTTAATTTTATATAGTTTTAAAGATAATTTTTATATTATTTATTTAGACGATATTTTAATCTTTTCTTTAGACTAGAAAACTTATCTTTACTATATTAGGAAGATATTAGATTAGTTATGAAATACTAAGTTATATATTAAGTTTAATAAGTACTCCTTTTTCTATAATAAAGTCGAATTTCTTAGTTATATTGTATTTTATAATAGCGTTACGATAAATATTCGTTATATTTATACTATTATTACCTAGCCGATTCCTTATAATTATTATAACGTTCAAATCTTTTTAAGATTTTGTAATTTTTACCGCCGTTTTATTAAAGGTTATTCCTATATTTGTATACCTTTAATAGTACTATTAAAAGGTAATTAATAAGGTAAGAAGGCTAGGATCCTAATTCTTAAAGTCGCCGAAATCTAGGTATTTTAATAGTTAAAAGACGCTTTTTAGATAGTATTACTATTATACTACTTCGATTTACAATTACTAATTCGAATCGAAACAAATACTTCTAAGTATACTATATTAAATATACTATTTTAATCTAATAAGGTATATATCTAATACCCTATAGCGTTTTAATCTTATAAGTTTAACGAAACCGAGTTAAACTATAGAATTCTAGATTAAGAGCTTTTTACTATTATTAAGTCCTTTTATTACTAGTAATACTACTTTAAAAGTAGCAAGTATACTATAAAGGTTTTATTAGATTATACTAATTTATAGACCTTTATAAGGTAAACTAAGTTAAATAAGCGTTAAGCTTATTAGTATATATACCTTATATCTTTCGAATTTGTAATTAAGTATCGAATTAGAAAGAGTAACCTTACCGATATACTATCGAGATAGCTTAATTATACCGAAAAGATATCCTCGTATATTAAACTTCTCTCTTTCTTATAGTAGAAATTAGCTATTTAAGAAGTCGTTATACTAGCCGAACTAATAGACTAGGATAATACCTCCCCAGATTTGGAAGGTAATAAGGAATTATAATAAGACTAGCTTAGTAAAACGCCTTTAAAAGATAACGGTTCCCTAATTATATATAATAAAAACGTTAACGAATCGGGAATAGTCCTTAATATCGACGATAAGATCTCCTATTATAAACTAATAACAAAATAATTTATACTAAAGACGATAGTATAATCCCTTTATCTTATAGAATCTACTATTAATAACTAAGACTTTAAAGATATCCTAATATTTATCGTACGTTTTTAAATAGTAGATATTAATATATAGAAGCTAATTAGTAATCTATAGATAGATTATAGTTAAAACGTTTAAACTAACTAATTAATATATAAGAAACTTTTATACTTTCGGAATAAGATATATATACCTAGTTCCGAAACTTTATACTAAAAACTACTACGAATCTATTATAATAACTAGCTAATAAGATACTTTAGTATCGGATAAACTACTAAACTATTATAACGTAAGTTTTACTAGATTAATTTATATAAAGATATAAAGTAATATATAAAAGAATATAGAATTTACTAAAGTATAGTATTAAAACGTTACTATCCTTATAAAATATTAGAGTCGTTACTATATCTTAAAGAACCTTTTGTAGAACTTACTATAAATTTTATTACTAGATTATTAGAGGTAGTTTTCTAAAGACATTTCGTCGATACGATCCTAGTAATTATTAACCGATTTATTAAATTCTCGTTATTTTTTCCTATCGTAATAATAATAACTTTAATAGACCTAGCCGAATTATTCTACCGAAAAGTCGAATTCTACTACGGTATACCTAAAAGTATTATTTTAGACCGAAGATCTATTTTTACTAGCCAATTTTAGTCCGATTTATACTATTTTAGCTAGATTAAACGAAAATTATTAACTACTTTTTATCTACAAACTAATAGCTAAATAGAATAAATAAACTAAATTCTAAAATACTACCTTCGATATTTTATAATAGGTTAATAAGTAGTATAACTTATACTATTTTATATTACTAAATATATATATAATAATACTATTAATATTATGACTTAGATATTCCCTTTTAAGGTTTTAATAGGCTATAACCTCGAGTTTTATCTTTAAAACGAAGACGTTTTTAACGAGAAAGGGGTATTAACTATAGACAATAGACTAATTAAACTTGTAGAACTATATAAAAAAATAGTAAATTAATAGAAAACTACTATAAACCGATAAGCAAAAGTGTATAACTAACGGTATTAACCGATCTCTTTTTATAAAGAAACTTTAGTTATATTATTAACTAAGAATTTATAGTTTAAAAGTTTAAATAGAAAACTTATACTAAAGTTTATCGGACTATTTTATATTTTAAACGTTATCGGATCCTAAGCGTATTACCTTAGTCTCCTAAAATAGTACGAGAGACTCTATAATATATTCCTAGTCTCCCTTTTAGAATTATAATATATACGCTAAGGTAGTCTCCTAGACGATTATCTCTAAATACTAGAATTTAAAGATAACGAAAAGTAGGAAATAAAAGAGTTTAAAAAAGAAAAAGTTATCGATAATAAACCTTACTTCTTCGTTAAATAAAAAGGTTAGCCTATAAAATATAATTAGTAGGTTATAAGATCGAATATTTATATTCTAAAACTAGTAGTATAATTTAGGAAACGAGTTATAAGATAGTCGAAATAGTAATATAATATAGACGTTATATAGCTAAGGAATATACGATACTAAATTATATTATAACTTATAATATTCTAGTTTTACTATTATTTTAAAGCTACTAAAATTAGACCGAACTTTTAAAGATATTTAAATAGAAAACTAGACGAAAAGTAACTAGTCTATTACTTTAGACCTTATCGATTATATATTTAAAGAAATCCTCCTATAGTTTATCTATAAGCGTAGTATTATTCTCGTTAAAGAACTAAAAGAATACCGAACTAATCTTATTATAAAAGCGTAATTTTGTAACCGCCTATATATAATAACCCTTATTACTATACTCTAGCCGATATAACTACGTACTATAAAAGATACGGCGTTAAATTATATCTATAAAATTATAGTCGAATATAAAGTAGTATAAAATTAGGATTTACTAACGGGCGTAGACCTAATTAAAAAAGTATTTATACAAAGTCTATATTATAGTTAATTTACGTAAAAGTTATAAATATAAAACGTTAAACTTATACTACTAACTTTCTCTTTTTTAGTACGACTAGGTAGAACGACTTTATAGTAGGTAGTCTTTATAGCCTCGAAGTCTTTAATTAATTTAAACATTACTATAACGAGGCTACGTTAAAAGTTAGCCTTTTAAACTATCTTCGGTATACTAATATTCTCGGGGCTAAAGTAGAAGTTAAGCTACTCTATTAGTATACCGGCGTCCGAAGCGTTATCGAATATTAGAACGGTCGGCTACGTTTTATTAGCGTATCGTCGCTATATTATATCTCATTAAGATTAACTTATAGTATTACAAACTCGCTTATAGTAAGTATAGAGACGGTAAAAAATCGACGTCTTAGCGTTAAAGACGTATTAGAGAATAGGTAATACGTTAGTATTAACGTCGTAGCTTTTATTAATAAAACGTAAGTAGGATATATAAAACTTCTAGGCTATAAATACCGGGTTATAGTCTAATATACGACGAGGTATAATAGTAACGTTATAGATAATTAATAGAAACGTTAGAGATATATAAAGGTATTGACAAAGGGAAGAGGAGTATAAAGGAGTCGTTAGAAGAAGAGAAAGTAAAAAGGAATAGTAAACGAGTAGATAGTAGTTTGTTTATATTTCGTTAGCGCGGCGCGTACGGACTACTACCGAAATCTACCTTCCTATACTACCCTTAAACCTCACTTTTTCTATACTATCTACTATAGCTCTAACTAATACTATACTTCTATTTTCCATCTTAGTTACGATAGCGATTCGGCTATATTACTACTATAGTAAATAGGGATATTCGTATCTCGAGAGGGAGGATAGTTGTAATGGGGTAACTTGTATACGAGGTTGGGAACCTTATATATTAATAACGTTATATGTAGGCTTGTACTCCGTATCTGAAAAGAAGGGGAGTTTGCGACTCGCACTTCTTCTTGTCCCCTTGGTTCTTTAAGATTTAGTCTAGATAAGAGAGACCCTCTCGTCTCGTAGCCGTCAATTAATAGTATACCTATCGTACCTTTACCTAGCCTTACGGTGCTGTGTGAGAGGTCTTTTATATAAAGCTCTTTAGTAATCGTATATATAATTAAAGTATATTTAAAGGTTTAAGTATTACTTAACGAAATTCGAAGCTTAATATAGACTAACGTATATTATATCGCGTTTTATAAGTAAGATATTAGCTATATCTTCTACGTTTATAAACTAGGGCAGGAACCCTTACGAACCTAGGTCTAATATATTCTAAAGAATAGTATTCTTTTCTAATACCGTTAGTTTTGCTAAATTAACGTAGGTATCTTATTAGGCGCGTCGGCTAGCTATTCTATAAAGGAGGGTAGTTTTAAGGATAGTATAAATCTTTATAACGGCTTAAATACTTAATCCTAAATTTTATTCGATAATTTAAATAGCTAAGAGTATCCTAATTTCTTTATAAGTAGATTTTATTATTTATTACGGAGAAAAGTCGTATTGAATATAGAAGATAAGTTTCTAGTTAGAAATAGTCTACTCGCTATAATAGTCTACTTGCTATATACCTACGTTAAATATATCTATATAAACTATATAGTTTAACGATAGTAGAGTTATAATGGTATACTATAGTAGCGTACTAAAGTTTTACCCTTATACTAAGTACTAGTAGGGTACCTAATTATACTACCACTTTTTAGAACTCTATATAATTATAGTACGTTTCCTAAAGCCTATAATACTTTCCTATTACTATATTGTTAATATATTAAGATCTCTATTTTACTACGATAATAATAGCACGCTTATAAGAGACTATAGGCTAAAGATAATTAAATACTAGGTAGTAGTAATGTATTCGAACGCTCTATTTTGACGTATACTTAAGTAAGGCCTAGATTACCTTTATTATAGTATAACGAACGACCTAGGTAGACCTAAGACGTAAGTAGAGGTTTCTACTTCTTAGGGTAAATAAGCCTTCGAAAAGTATAGCTAATATAAGTAAATAAGTAGTTCGTTAAGACTATTAATATCCTATTTAGATAAGGAGTTAAGTAAATACTTAGATTAATTATTAGGTAATTAAGAGATTATTTATAAGAGTTTTATAAGAAGACTCTTTTTTATATAGCTAAATGAATATAAGAGATAGATATATTAGACATCTATCTTATTAATCGTAATAAATCTAATAGATATCTACTATATTTATTAGTTATATAATTATATAATCCCTTTACTATATAGCTAAATAAGCCGAGCTTATATAAACCTTATCTATTAGCGGGGATCCTATATTCCTATTAGTTTATAATATTATTCCCGTCCTTTTTTAGCCGTTATCTTTAAAGCTTAAGTAGTCCTTCGAATAGTCGATTATTCCTACGTAAGTATAATATTTAACTTTTCTCTATAACGATAGTTTATTATATTTAATCGTATTTAAAAGAAATAGTTAAAGAAATCTTCTACGGTATATAAGAACGCTTTACTTCGATTAATCTTCGAATTTTTTACTAGAATATTAGAGTATTCGTTTTGTAAGTAGTTAAGCTTTTCTTACTATATTTTGCCTAGCGATTTTACAAAATACTTAGAATATATTCGTACTAGTCGTTTTAAGTATAACATTTTTAGTCTATTTAACGAAGAGTTAGTAAAGATTAGAGACTAATTTTATTATTTAAAAGAAGAGGTCGAAGCTATTAAAGCTCTTTAATAAGAGGCTAATACGTAGGTTTAATATCTTCGAAAATAAAAGAAGATATAGCTTAAAAAGATAACATATATAATACGTAGAGGTATAATAAGTATTAAGGAGTTAGAATAGGTCGAGAAGGAAAAGGCTAATCTAATCGAAAGGTCGTAAGAGTTGCCGAAAATCGTCCGCTTTTTACTATATCTTTTTCTTTTAAAAACGATTTTATTCTAAACTAGAATACTATTTATAGTAATATTACTTTATTACCTTCGGTATTAGAGATAATAATACTAATATAGATTAGAATTACTATAATAAATACTAGTAATTATTTAAGTAAATATTTAATTTTTATATATTTTCTAAATTATTATATCTTTTCTATTTGACTAGATAGTAGTTTATATAGCCTTACTTAGAGCCTTAACGCCGTAGCTATAGTTCTAGTCTTAGCCCTAGCCCTAACCCTAGTTATAACTCTAGCTATAAAAGCTCTTAACGAAAGAGATTAAAGAGATTACCTCGTACTTCGCGAAAGTATTATCTTCGTTCGAAAAAAATATAATAATATACTACTTAGGATATAATTAACCTTATTAATATTATAATAAATACGAGGTAAACTATATTTTTAGATCCGTTCCTAATCCTTATTACAACTCCTATTACAAATCCTACTACAGATACTAATATAGGAGACGTTAAAGAATTCGAGGAAATCGTTCGTAACGTAGAGATTCAAATCCCTATTATATAAGACCCTCCTACTCGAAACCCTCTTACTTAAAACCCTCTTACTTAGAACCCTCTTACTCGAAGCTCTCCTACTCGGTAGGCTTCTATACTAGTCTTACAGCTACGGAATAGACTTACTTTATAACTCGAGCCGCGTATTCTATATAATCGAGTAAACAAAGCGGTTTAGAATATAGTCTTAGCTATAGTACGACTTTCTATACAGAATAACCTAGTAGTATCTACTATATATAGTTTCACCGTCGAATACCTACTTTAAACGGTAGATATTTAAAAACTAGTCTTCGATAAGACTAGATTTTAAATAGAGACTATTAACAAGCTAGCTATATAGGTAAAATTAGTAGTCTACGGAGTCCTTACTACCGATTTCGATACCTTTTCGGATAAAGTATAATAGTTTAATTCGACGCGGATTCTTAGAAAGCTAAGGTAGCTAGTATAGTCTAAAGAAGGCTAAAAAGCCGCCTCGGTAGTATTTTCGGTTAGTCTAGAAACTACTACTATTCCTCGATATCTTTCATTTGGAAAACAAAGACTTAAAATTGTTCGATATATAGAACGAAGAAGGCCTAAAAAGCTAGCTTCTTAGCCTATAGTTACTTCTAGTAATAGAGGTCTATATAGTAAAAGAGTTCCTAAGGATTCTCGAGTAGAGGATAGAGTTCTACTTAACTAGCTATTCGTAGGTTTAAGGTTAGTAGGGTTCTATATTCTATTTAAGTAAAAAAAAGACAATTGAAAAGGTAAAAAAAAAACTAGTAGAAGTAGTAGAATATACGTTTACTATAAGTTTAATTTCCTACTTTACTTTCTATACTTTTCTCCGTTAATATAGGAGAAGGCTTTTACTATATTCGATTCCTTAATTTTCGTTAATTATTAAGCAAAAAAGTATATATAGTATTATAATCTATAGGATTCTATACACTTATTAATTTAAAAATAAAAATAAAAATCCATTTCTATCTTGTATTACAGTTCTTATAACTACTACTACGGCTCTAACTACGGCTCCTATTACGGCTCCTACTACGGCTCCTATTACGGCCCTTATTATAGCTTCTTCTATAGCTCCTACTACGACTTTTAGTACGGATATTAATTAATATAGGAGACGTTAAAGAACTCGAGGAAATCGTTCGTAACGTAGAAATCCGAACTCCTCTTATACAATTGGAACCCTTTTACTCGAAACCCTCCTACTCGGAATCCTCCTACTCGGTAGACTACTATACTAGTCTTACGACTATAGAATAGACCTATTCCGCAACTCGAGCCGTATATTCTATACGATCGAGTAAATAAAGCGGTTTAATATAGAGTTTTAACTATAATACGATTTTCTACGCGGAATAACCTAGTAGTATCTACTACGTACGGTTTTACTATAGAATACCTACTTCGAACGGTCGATATTTAGAAACTAGTTTTTAATAAGGTTAGATTTTAAGTAGAGACTATTGAAAAACCACCTACGTAGATAAAATTAGTAGCCTATAGAATCTCTACTACCGATTTCGATATTTTTTTAGGTAAAGTATAATAGTTTAATTTGATATAGATTATTAGAAAGCCGAGGTAACTAGTATAGTCTAAGGAAGGCTAAAAAGCTACTTTAGTAGTATTTTCGGTTAGCTTAAAAACTACTATTTTATAATATCTTTTATTTAGAGGATAAAGATTTGAAATTACTCGATATTTAGAACGAAGAAGGCCTAAAAAGCTAGCTACTTAACTTATAACTACTTTTAACAATAAAGGTCTATATAGTAAAGAAGTTCCTAGAGACCTTCGAATAGAGGATAAAGTTCTACTTAACTACCTACTTGTAAGTTTAAAGTTGAACTCGGCTATTTCTAGTCCAAATTTGACAAAACTACCTATAATCGATTCTTCTCGAAAAGTACTATATACCTATACTTAGTATACGCGCGCGTAAGTCTTTACGTACGTGTGGGAGGTGGTAGAAGTAGTACTCTCCGAGAGGGATACCTACCTGTCAGAATTTTCACCCCTACGTACGGGCCCCACCTAGGACCTATACCTAATTATATACGCCGAGTTACGCGCCCGATTACGTACTTGGTTACGTAGTAGGTTACGTGACTATAGACCGCTTAAGTCTAGATATCTTATAGTGTAAGGAGGTAGATAACACCTCCTTACTTATAAGCCCGGCTACGAGACCTATTTTAGGCCCTATAGAGGAGCCTATAATAGATAACCTTCTTACCCTCTTTACCTTTGACTTTTGGAAAGAGGCTTTACGTATAGGTAACGCCTTCGATATATATTATAATACCGTATTAATAGTATTATATTTAAACTATATTATTATATAAAGAAGGGAAAAGGAGAGAATAGGGCGAGTACTTAACGAATCGTAAGTAAAATATATACGGTTCGGTAAAGCCGCTAGTCCGAGGTAGGACTAGTAATATTAGTATTAGTTAGCCTCTACCTAGTACTATAATAGTAAGTCTTTCCTTACAAGGTAGTTATCCACAATTATAAGTTAAAACCGGTATAGTATACTATACGTACGGTTCCTATTTCGTATAACGTATATTATATACTATATATCGTACCGGTAAAGCGCTACTAGAATATATCCGGCCTAACGGTGGCTTACCGATCTTTACCCGACGTTTACTCGGTATTCAAAAAAGGTTTAGTCTATTTACAAACTTTTCGCCAAAGTAATAGTAGCGACCTTATATTATAACGAAAATATCCTAGTATTACGTTTACTTTATAATACTAATTTTCGTAAAGTTTTCCTAAGCTCGGTTGTATATATAAATATAAATATCTTACTAAGTATATTTGTTTATAAGTATAAGAACCTTATAATATATTTATAGTACTTTATAGTATCGATATAATTACTATACTACCGCTCTACTTATATATTAGAACCGCTCCTCCGGTTATACTAACTACGTCCGTCGTACTTTAGCGATATTCTAGGCTCGCTTGTCTAACTACTATAATACCTTCTAAACTCGTTTCTCTAGCTATTATAGTAGTAGTAATTAGGAACGCCGTCGTACTAGTATTCTACTAATACTTACTCTACGTTGTCGTTATAGTATATTAGTTCCGGCTATCTTATAGGTTAGCGTCGGTATATTAATAGTTAATATATAAAACGACGCTAGTAACCCAGTAGTCGATAACCCTACTTATATTACTCGTAAAACTACTATACTTTTATTTATTACTTATCTATCTAGTAATCGTTTCTTAGTAATTAATTTCGATATAGTTACTTAAGCTTTCTAAAATAAATATAAATCGTCGCCGGTTTAATATTATACTACTATTTTATCGTATTTTACTAATACTATTATAGTCGTTTAGGTAGTTAGCTTTATCGCGCGTCCTAATATCTAAGGTAGTAGTTAAGTACTACTCGTCCGGTACCCCGGATACGATCTAATAGTTATATCTTATAATAGTAGTAACGATAATAGTAATAGCGATAAGTTTACTATACTAGGCGATAACGATAATAATATAAATATTCCTAACGATAGTAGTAATGGAAACGATAATAATCTAAATTTTATTCTTAATAGTAAAGATACTACGTTAGATCTTAATCGGAATAGTAGTAGCGATAACGCTCTACCCTTCGACTTATTATCTTTAGATTCGGATAATAGTAATAGTAATAATATTAGTAGTAAGTTAGACGAGTTAAACTACCGAGAAAACTAGAATTTCGATAGGTTTTCTAACTTAGATAAATAAATAGTTAAGATATACGTTAAGTATATTACGGTAATATATAATATAATACTTAGGCTAGCTTATTTAGTAGAGGTATTATTACTTATTAATTATAAGTACGAGCCTAACTCCTAACGTTATAACTTCTATAAATCGCTCTTATAAAAGAGGGTTTACTTTTAAGTAAATCGTCTTTAGTCTAGCGCTTATATATTAAAGTAACGTTAGCTAATCTTTATTTTCTTTCTCCCTAGCCCTATACTAGTATCGCCGGTAATACTACTAACTATCTTTACGTTTACCGTATCTTAGTATACTTATACGCGTTTCGTAATAGAAGAGATAGTATATTAGTAAATAGTATAAAGTAGACCGATAACGATAATAAGTAAGCGTTAGAGTATATCTTTCGTATATATAACCGCTTAGTCCTCGTTTAGCTTAGTAAGGAACTACTTATTACCTACGACGTCCTATAATATACTTATCGATATACTTTCGGCTTAATAATATAGAAGTAGCTAATACTAGTAAGTATATACTAGACCTATCGCCGAGGTTAAGGCTAATAAGTTATAAAAGTAGAGTAAATTGCTTATAATATAATACTAGCGCCTTGCTAAGCTACTACTATAGCTACTACTAGCCCTCTACCTATTAGGCTAAATATTGGAGTATATACTTATTACGACTATATCGCTATAATATACTACTTTACTAAAGAGGCTAGATATATACCTTAGGTCGCTACTAAAAAGTTAATTATTCTCCGCCTTTACTATATTATTTACTATAGTCCGTACGCCGGTAAAGTTACGTTTTAAAAGAATTTCTTCTAAGATATTAGTATCGCTAACCGCGTTGGTAAGGTTATATAGATAGTCAAAGGGTTAGAATTGGCGTATAAGTATTTGAGGAAGCTTGATAGGTAGAAAATAAAGTAGGCAATAGGTAGTTAGCCGTAATAGTAGTATATTTTTTTCTTATATCTCTATCTATTTCTTTTATTAAGTAGGAAAAAATCTTATTTATAGTTAATAGAGTGGCAAAAGGTAGGTTTTCGTAGAACCTTTTCGAATCGTATCGAGTATTGATTTGTAGTATTCTATACGTAATATTTGCCACGTAGTACGTAATATTAGCTAAGTTTTAGCTAATTGGATTTTAATAGAATTCGGTAGAATTCCTAATTTGTAATATTTGCTACTTCTTAAAAATTCTATTTGCCACTTGCTAGAATTCTATTCGCTACTTTATTTGTAATCCAAGTGGTTCGAATATTTGTAATTAGGATTAATTATTATCCTATACGTACTATTATGCTTTCCTAGTATTCTAATACTAGTTTTAAGTTTTATATACTAGTAGTATCTTTATAATAGAAAGTATAACTATAGAATCTAAATTAATAGTTCGCTAGTTAAATATATAGTTTAATTCGAGGCTTACTTTTAAGCCCTATATTGAAAGAAAGGTTAATTCCGCAACTTTTACCTTCTACAGTATCCAAAGGCTTAGGAATACATAAAAAGGGCTTAGTGCCTAGGCAATCCGGCTACTATACGTAGCTTACGTTATTTCTATTACCGATTTTGGAATTCAGCTCTAGTAGAAAGGTATAGGCTCGTACGGAGCCTAGAGCCTAGTAAAACTACTAAAGGCTATAGAATCTAGCTACGTGTCACAATGCCGTGTCAATGGTATTGTATTTGAACTATGTTGTTATACAAAGAAGGGAAAAGGAGAGAACGGGGCGAGTGCTTGGCGAGTCGCAGGCGATATGTGTGCGGTTCGGTGGAGCCGCTAGTCTAAGGCAGGACTAGCAGTATTAGTGTTAGTTGGCCTCCACCTGGTACCGTGACACTACGGCTCAGATTATAAGTATCTTTAAGGGGTCTCCTATAAAAGCTCTCGAGCTAGAAGTAAGGATCCTACCTCTAAAGATCCGATATAGTAGAGCTTACCTTTCGTATAGCCTACAAACCCTACTTTTCTAGTATACCTACCTTATTATAGAGACTATTATATAATGGGGTAACTTGTACACGAGATTGGGAACCTTACGTATTGATAACGTAATATGTAGGCTTATACTTCGTATCTGAAAAGAAGGGGAGTTTGCGACTTGTACTTCTTCTTATCCCCTTAGTTCTTTAAGATTTAGTCTATATAAGAGAGACCTTCTCGTTTTATAGCCGTTAATTAATAGTATACCTATCGTACCTTTACCTAGCCTTATAATACTATATAAGAGGTCTTTTATAATTCCTAAAACTTCTTTTGATAGGCTATCTAAAGTAGTACGATAGTACGTAGAACTAGTACTTTAAGCTCGTCGGGCCTATTTACCTACCGTAAGAGTAAGGAACTAGAAGAGTCCTTGTAAAATAGTATAACCCTCCAAATACCTACGTATTATATATCGGATATTAAACGTATTTCGAATAAAACCTTAGCGGTATTAGAATAGTTACGTATAAAGGCGGTTTGCCTTAAAGAGCTAGTCCAAATCAAAAGTAGGATCTAAGAACTATAAGGTATACTAGCCGAATTAGCTACAATATATTCGCGTCGTTTATCCGACTCTTTTTCAGATCGTTATAAGTTGAAAATGAAGAATATCCTATTATTTACCTTAAAGTTTAGCCTATAGTAACGTAAAGAGTAGATTAGTAATTTGAAGTGTAGTTTTAAAGGCACTTTTCGTAAATACTATACTAATAAAAAGAGAGTTTTTAAAAAACTTAATAATATAAACTCCTAATATCGGGCTCGATAGGACTACTACGTTAGCGTAGAGCGATTAAAGAACCTCGATTTCGACGATAAAATATAGGCTTACTTCGAATACTAAACCCTTTCTCTAATTCAAAATACCGGTAATTTGAAGATTAATATAGCTAATACCTTTAATAAGGCTAAGTAACGGCTAAATTAGTCGTTATAAAACTTTAATACCTACCTTAATTCTTTTAAACGATATTTCTTACGTTAAATAGAGGAGAATCGTACCCTATCCTTTTTCGCAAAGCTAAACCTAAAACTTAAAGAATATATTAAGTAGAACTATAGCTTAAAGCTACTATAGATTTGGGACGAGATAGTTTCGCTTATAATCTACTATACTAATACTTTTAATTCGAATAATAAACGATAATAAGAGCCCGAAAACTATACTACCGGCCTAAATAGTTAAGGCTAAGAGTTATCTCGAGGGTTTAACTCCTAGGAGGACTCTAAAAAGGCTCGTACGACTATAAATCGAAGATATAGAGATTACAATTCGTCCTTATCTCGAGTATTTACTATAACTAGCAATCCTACTAATACTTCTAATAAGTAACTTCGTTATTTTATTTACGATAGTACCGAATACCTTATACTAGACTATCTTAAGTAAGCGAAAGTCTATACTAGAAGAACTACGTCGTACCGAGGCCGTAAAGACTAATCTAGTAGTTACCCTCGTATCGAGGAACTCCTAGATTCCCTAAAAGCTAAGGCGGAATAGTTTCTTTTACAAATTCCTCCGACTACTTTATTATAAGTATAACTTATCGTTTCGTAATACCTATTTAGATTTATAGGAATTCTACTTTCGAAATATATATAAATCTAGATAGCTATACCGAAATCGATCTAATTAGTATTCAATTTGTATACCGTTATTAGTTATTATTTATAAAGTTAATTACTCTACTAATTAAGACGATTAACTATTTATATATACTTATTTATAACGTTTAGATTATTTATTTAATATTATAAGATAGTTAAGATAGCGAAAGGATAGTAAAATATCCTTATATCGCTATCGATCGGAACCTATAACTAGACGGAAATCCTATCTTATTATCTATAATTACTCTTATAAACCTACGGATTTATCTATCTTTTTAGAATTATTAATAGTAGTTTGAATACTAACGTATAGATTTCTATTTATTAAGGCTTTATAGTTTTAAATATACGGCTTAAAACCTTATTAAAGTTTATACGATTAAATAAGTATCGGAATTACTACTCTTTAGTTATAATACCGTTATTAAACCGGAAATAATAAGTCTTCTATAAAAACTAGCCCTTTAGAGCGATATATTCGAGTCGGATAAAACTAGTATTCTTCTTCGAAGTAAAGCTACCGATTATATAATCGAACTATAAGAAAGAGAATCTTTTTCTTACGATCTAATCTACCCTTTATCTTAACGAGAACTAACCGAATTACAAACGTACTTTAACGATAACTTAAGTACTAATTATATCTATCTATCTAAAAGTCTAGCCGAAATACCTATTATTTTTATACCGAAGAAAAATAGAATATTATAACTATACGTTAATTACTATAGTCTTAATACTATAACGGTTAAAAACTATTACCCTTTATCCCTTATTTCTAAAATTCTTAACTATATTATAAGAGTACGATACCTTTCTAAGATTAATATAAAGAAAGTTTATTATTATATTCGAATTAAAGAAAGTAATAAGTAAAAGACTACTTTTTATATTTATTATAGCTATTATAAGTATTTAGTAATACTATTTAGTCTTATTAATACTTTTACTACTTTTTAAAATTATATCTATTTAACTTTATATAGTTTCGAAGATAATTTTTGTATTACTTATTTAGACGATATTTTAATCTTTTCTTTAAACCGGAAAACTTATCTTTACTATATTAGGAAGATATTAAATCGGTTACGAAACGCTAAGCTATATACTAAGCTTAATAAGTATTCCTTTTTCTATAATAAAGTCGAATTTCTTAGTTATATTATATCTTATAATAGTATTATAATAAATATTCGTTATATTTATACTATTATTATCTAACCGATTCCTTATAGTTATTATAACGTTTAAGTCTTTTTAAGATTTTGTAATTTTTACTACTATTTTATTAAAGATTATTTCTATATTTATATACCTTTAATAGTACTATTAAAAAGTAGTTAATAAGGTAAGAAGGTTAGGATCCTAATTTTTAAAGTCGCCGAAATCTAAGCGTTTTAATAGCTAAAAGATACTTTTTAGATAGTACTACTATTATACTACTTCGATCTATAATTACTAATTCGAATCGAGACAGATATTTCTAAGTATACTATATTAGGTATACTATCTTAATCTAATAAGGTATATATCTAATACCTTATAACGTTTTAGTTTTATAAGTTTAGTAAAGTCGAGCTAAACTATAAAACTCTAGATTAAAAGCTTTTTACTATTATTAAGTCCTTTTATTATTAATAGTACTACTTTAAAAGTAGTAAGTATACTATAGAAGTTTTATTAGATTATACTAATTTATAAGCCTTTATAAAGTAAACTAAATTAAATAAGCGTTAAACCTACTAGTATATATACCTTATACCTTTCGAATTCGTAATTAAATATCGAATTAGGAAAAGTAACTTTACCGATACGTTATCGAGATAGCCTAATTATACCGAAAAGATATCTTTATATATTAAACTTCTCTTTCCTTTATAGTAGAAATTAACTATTTAAGAAATCGTTATACTAGCCGAACTAGTAGACCGGGATAATACTTTTCCAGATTTAAAAGATAACGAAGAGTTATAATAAGACTAGCTTAGTAAAACGTCTTTAAAGGATAACGGTTTTCTAGCTATATATAATAAAGATATTAACAAATTAGGAATAGTTCTTAACGTCGACGATAAGATCTCCTACTACAAACTAATAACGAAGTAGTTTATACTAAAGATAATAATATAATCCCTTTATCTTATAGAATCTACTATTAATAACTAAAGTTCTAAAGATATCCTAGTACTTATTATACGTTTCTAAATAGTAGATATTAATATATAAAAGCTAATTAGTAATTTATAGATAAATCGTAGTCGAAACGTTTAAACTAACTAGTTAATATATAAAAGATTTTTATACTTTTAGAATAAAATATATATACCTAGTTCTAAAACTCTATACTAAGAACTACTACGAATCTATTATAATAACTAGTTAGTAAAATACTTTAGTATTAAGTAAACTACTAAACTATTATAATATAAATTTTATTAGATTAGCTTATATAAAGATATAAAGTAATTTATAAAAGAATATAAAATCTACTAAAGTATAATATTAAAACGTTACTATTTTTATAGGAAATTAGAATCGTTATTATACTTTAAAGAACCTTTTATAGAACTTATTATAGATTTTATTACCGGATTACTAAAGATAGTTTTCTAAAGACGTTTCGTTAATACGATCTTAGTAATTATTAACCGATTTACTAAATTCTCGTTATTTTTTCCTATTATAACGATAATAACTTTAATAAATCTAGCCGAATTATTCTATTAAAAAGTCGAATTCTATTATAATATACTTAAAAGTATCGTTTCGGACTAAGGATCTATTTTTACTAGCTAATTTTAGTCCGATTTATACTATTTTAGTTAGATTAAATAAAGGTTATTAACTACTTTTTATTTATAAACTAATAGCTAAATAGAACGAATAAACTAAGTTCTAAAATACTATCTTCGATATTTTATAGTAAATTAATAAGTAGTATAGCCTATACTACTCTATACTATTAAGTATACGTATAATAATACTATTAACGTTACGACTTAAACGTTTCCTTTTAAGGCTTTAATAGGCTATAACCTTAAATTCTACCTTCGAAATAAGGACGTTTTTAATAAGAAAGGGGTACTAACTATAAATAATAGACTAATTAAATTTATAAAATTATATAAGAAAATAGTAAATTAATAGAAAGTTACTATAAATCGATAAATAAAAATATATAACTAATAATATTAACCAATCTCCTTTTATAAGGAAGCTTTAGTTATACTATTAACTAAGAATTTATAGTTTAAAAGTTTAAATAGGAAACTTATACTAAAGTTTATCGAACTATTTCGTATTCTAAACATTATCGGATTCCAAACGTATCGCCTTAGTCTCCTAAAGTAATACGAGAAACTCTATAATATATTTCTAGTCTCTCTTTTAAAACTATAATATATATACTAAAGTAGTTTTTCAAACGATTATCTTTAAATACCGGAGCTTAAAAATAATAAAAAGTAGGAAATAGAGGAGTTTAAAGAAGAAAAAGTTATCGATAATAAACTTTACTTTCTCGTTAAATAGAAAAGTTAGCTTATAAAATATAACTAGTAGGTTATAAGATCGGATATTTATACTCTAAAACTAGTAGTATAATTTAGGAAATAAGTTATAAGATAGTCGAAATAGTATATAATATAGACGTTATATAGCTAAGGAATATACGATATTAAATTATATTATAACCTATAATATTCTAGTCTTACTACTATTTTAAAGCTACCGAAATTAGATCGAACTTTTAAAGATACTTAAATAGAAAACTAGACGAAAAGTAACTAGCTTATTACTTTAAACCTTATCGATTATATACTTAGGGAAATCCTTTTATAATTTATTTATAAACGTAGTATTATTCTTATTAAAGAACCGAGAAAATACCGAACTAATCTTATTACGAAAGTACAATTTCGTAACTACCTACGTACGATAACCTTTATTACTATACTCTAGCTAATATAACTATATATTATAAAAGATATAGTACTAAGTTATATCTGTAAAGTTGTAGTCGGACGCGAAATAATATAAAGCTAAGACTTACTAGTAAATATAGACTTAGTTAAGGAAGTATTTATACAAAGTCTATATTATAATTAATTTATATAAAAGTTATAAGTATAAAATATTAAATCTACATTACTAACTTTCTCCTTTTTAGTACGATTAGGTAAAGCGATCTTATAGTAGGTAGTCTTTACAGCCTCGAAGCCCTTAGTTAATTTAAACGTTACTATAACGAGGTTACGTTAGAAGTTAGCCTCCTAAGTTATCTCTAGTACGCTAATATTCTTAGGGTTAAAGTAGAAGTTAAACTACTCTATTAATATACTAGTATCCGAAGCGTTACCGAATATCAAAATAATCGGCTACGTTTCGTTAACGTATCGTTACTATATTATATCTCGTTAAGATTAACTTATAATATTATAAACTCGCTTATAGTAGATATAAAGATAGTAGAAAATCGACGTTTTAACGTTAAAGACGTACTAGAGAATAGGTAACGCGTCGGTATTAATATCGTAGCTCTTATTAATAAAACGTAGGTAGGATATATAGAATTTCTAGGTTATAAATACTAGGTTATAGTCTAATATACGACGAGGTATAATAGTAATATTACGGATAATTAATAGAAATATTAAAAGTATATAAGGATATTAACGAAGGGAAAAGGAGTATAAAGGAATCGTTAGAAGAAGAGAAGGTAAAAAGGAATAGTAAACGAGTAGACGGTAATTTATTTATATTTCGTTAGTATAGTACGTACAAACTACTACCGAAATCTGCCTTCCTATACCGTCCTTAAACCCTACTTCTCCTATACCTCCTACTATAGCTCTAATACTATACCTCTATTTTCTATCTTAGTTACGATAGCGATTCGGCTACATTACTACTATAGTAAATAAAGATATTCATATTTCGAGAGGAAAGATAGTTATAATAGAGTAACTTGTATACGAAGTTAGGAACCTTACGTATTAATAACGTAATATATAAGCTTATACCCTGTATCTAAAAAGAAAGAGAGTCTACGACTCGTACTTCTTCTTATCCCCTTAGTTCTTTAAGATTTAGTCTATATAAGAGAGACCCTCTTATCTCGTAGCCGTTAATCAATAGTATACCTATTGTACCTTTACCTAGCCTTACAGTACTATATAAGAGGTCTTTTACATATTACTAGCCCTATATGGGACGAGCTAACGGATAGTAGTATAGATATTACCTTACGGGCGTATATATACTCTAACCGTAAAATATAGTCTATACGTAAGAAAGGAGGGAGGCGTGGAAAGCCTTTAAAGGGTAGCCACCTAACCTACAGCTACTATTCTATACAAAACTAGGAAGAGAGGCTCTCGGAGCCTTTCTACTAGCGATAGAGGTCTATACGGCAAAGTGGTTCTAGGAGACCCTCGAGTAGTATATAGGGTACTACTTAACTACCTACCTATATAGGTTGGGTTTAAGGTTAGTAGAATCTTAGTACTATTCGGGCGTAAAAGACAATTGAAAAGGCAAAAAAACTAGCGAAGGCGGTGAAATATACGTTTACTATAGGCTCGATTTCCTATTTTACTACTTTACTTTACTTTACTTTTTATACTTTTCTCCGTTGATATGGAAAGAGGCTTTTACTACACTTGATTCCTTAATCTTCAAGTAAAAGTATATATAGTCTCATAATCTATAGGATTCTATACACTTATTGATTTTTTAAAAAAATATTTAGATTAATTATTAGGTAGTTAAGAGACTACTTATTAAAAGTCTAAAGGAGACCTCTACTATATACTAGTAGAGACTATAGTAATTACGAGTAATTAATATAATCTCTCTAATTATAATAGGCTTAATTATTATAATTATTACCGTCTTAATGATTAGTTACGTGACCTGACGGCCCCTTAGTCCTACGGCTAGATAAGCTAGCTTATAGTCCTCTTTATCTACTAGCAGGGTGCCGCCGTTCTCCTGCGTGTCCTTAACGTTTGTAACAGTTGAATGAGTGCGAACGCGTGCAATGTAGCATTAGAGGTTACTAAGTAGTGCTGCAATCGAGTCTCTATACTATCTTGAAGACACTTCGAGCTTTATTGAACTCATTTAGCGGGCTGGATAGATTGTGGATAATAGAATAGCTGATTTGGGTCGACCTGGGCCTTCACCCTCTGAAGTTTAAGGAGGCTGTCCCGATAGTAGTTTGTCTGAGCCTCAGTCTGATTCATAGTCGGGTCGGCGTAGTTGATGTACATGCCCCACTGGGACGGGGTGAGGTTATCTGTAAAAGCCTTGACCCAGCCATTGAGGAAGTCGAAACCGTTGGATGGATATGCCCCGGCGTACTGGCGGTCATAGAACTCGTAAAGAAAGAGCTTGTCGCGGTGCGCGTAGGAAGTAAGGTTGGCCGGGACCTTGGGTATCGCCGCCTTCTTCCCGCCGTACATGTCGATGATGATATACCAGCTCCGAGACACCTGCCTCGCTTGGCTGAACCAATAGCTGGTTGCTGCTTGCATGGCTGATGTTGGCAGGGCGGTAGTGACCAGACTTTTGGAGAAGAACAGTTCTTGCTATACGGACGCACCGATGTTAGTCACGCGGTTGCAAATGCTATCCCGTCCACATTCCCCTGTTGCTAAATCAGGAGGGCGACATACCAGATTGTAAGGGTGGCTGACGTCCACTTGGTCTCCGTTATCGTACGCAGCAAATCCGCCCATGTAGTCCGTTTGTTGCATTTGTCCAAGTGATGTGCCAAGAAGCGTCATGAGCGGCGCTATTGCTTGCTGTAGGGCTGATGAGGGGCCATAGTACAAGCCCTGGAGCTGGGCGCCAAAGTTCATCCCGAAGACGCGCATGTTCATCTCGGCCGGCATAGTGTTGGTAACCCAGTCTTGAAGCGCCGTCCAGCCCGTCGCGGCTTGCTGTGCGTTGTTCCAAGGCAAGGTGGCACTGAACACAGTCACCACAGAAGGCGCCTCAAAAGTGTTGAATTTGAAGGACGTTACGACGCCGAACGAGGAGCCAGCGCCTCGTAGTGCCCAGAATAGGTCCGAGTTTTCTGTCAGAGAACAATTGACAACAGTAGAGTTAGCGAGCACCACGGTTGCCCCTGCCATCCAGTCCAGAGCCAGGCCATGGGTGTGGGAGCTGAAGCCGAATCCACCATGAAGCGAATGCCCAGCAAGACCGACACTGATACATGGTTAGATTTCATTTGTCCATTTGCGAGCTTGTACTGCCCATACAGTTTCTGGATCCTTACCCAGGACATGTGCCGTGACTAATGGCTCTTTTCCCCTGACTGTACAGAGACGTGGCGACGTGTCCGAGCCTTGCGCCAGCCTGTATCGTTGCGATCTTTGTAGTCAAATCGACGGTGACAGCGTTCAGTCGGTCCAGCTCAACCACCAGGTGACCATTCTCGCCGCCCAGGCCAAATGATGCATAGCTGTGGCCCCCTGACTTCGCATTGACCTTGACGCCGACCTTCGCCGCGCAAGAGACAGCCGCCTGAACGTGCGCTACAGCTGACGGTACCACTATCGCTACCGGCGTGTACGGTACTCGTTGGTTGAAAGGCGCGACATCCTCCTTCCATGCGGCCGAGCCTGGGGCATCTGTCGGTACCCCGGCACCCGTAAGACAGTCGTCAATGGCGGCTCTCTTTCCCATGTCCGCATTTGCCAAGGCGGCGTATAGACCGATCGACAGTGGCGGTATGAGCCGCATGTTGGTTGCACAGGCAATAGGCCGCGATATCGGGACACTCCGCTGGAAAACAGCTTTGACCACAACCAATGGACAACGGTGCGCCGGGTGTTGATCAGATTATAACCACCATAGGACTATGCGTGACTGGCCATACAGGGTACGCGGGCCTTGTTTAGTGGCGGCGGTCATTTACTCTAGGATGTATCAGACAGCTCATTGATATCAGTAAGAGACTTGCCTTCAGACCACTGCCTCGTCGACAGTGCCAGGGTTTCCAATCAAAAGAGGAGCCGCCTCTACGGTTGTCGTGCTCCTGATCGTGGAGAAGCAGGACATGACAACATGGAGATCCGGCCGCGCAGACCGGGAATTGATTGGAAAGCCGCAGGGGACAGACGACATCATGATCCCGGGTCCTGGAATGTGGGGATCGAAGCATATCACCGATACAAGAACACCTTTACATGTGCTCTGGAGCGGCAGCAAGGAATTCCAATAGGGGATGATAGGATATCGCATAACGGGAAAGCGAACCATCTCCTTCGTGTTGATAGACTGCAACAGCAATTACTCCGACATGCGCACCTGATCGAGGTAGCGAGGCATCGGATATGGAGCATATTCGATGGCTTCGACAGCACATGCGGATGAGATAGGAGTGTGAGGCTCCGAAGTATGCTGCAATTCAGGGAAACGCCTCCCAGCCGGAATCCATGCACGGCAGCGAACCAGTTTGGTAGCATTGAGGCGAGAATCATGCGGTAGGTAGGTGCTGCAATATCGATTGGGCTGCTTCCCTACGCCCGACATCGGGGTAACCAGCGCACCCCTCGCGAAAGCCGGTTAAAGTCGAGGTACATGTACGTGAACATGGCGCCTTTTGCTTCTGATCTTGAGAATGTAAGATGCCATGAGGTGAGCCAGTGTTGGGGAAAGCGATATGGATAAATGCGCACTATGGAGGACATACTCCGGCGTGTGTCTCGAAGTTCCCTTCGCCCCGGGAGAATTGACTCTGCAGATACGGATGGTCAAGTGCGGTCGTTCGGACCCCTTTCCCTGGAAGCGTCCCCGGGAATCCACGAGAGAACATGCTCGTTCCTGGCACTCGGGTGGAATCATAAGCTGGTCCGGCTATGGTCTCACATTCAGATGGAAAAGGAGGAGATATCTCCGACGGTCCAGTGAGTGCCTCTATCGGTGTGAATCC